>DWHP01002747.1:0-14098 GCA_018247895.1 Parnassius honrathi
AGTAT
Organism: Parnassius honrathi; assembly: GCA_018247895.1. Classification (NCBI taxonomy): domain Eukaryota; kingdom Metazoa; phylum Arthropoda; class Insecta; order Lepidoptera; family Papilionidae; genus Parnassius; species Parnassius honrathi. The sequence goes on from DWHP01002747.1 coordinate 6, forward strand.
TGTTTATGCTAGTCCGGAATCATTTTTGCCTGTAACCATATCATAGAACCGGCATTAGCCCAACAATGATAGCAACTCGCAACTCAGAGCCGTAACAGAAAGAAAAGAAAAAACAAAACAAATAGGCTACCCACATTATATGCTGAGTTTCAATGTTGCTATATTTACATTTTTTATTATAATAATTTTTATACATAATTTAAAGTGCCAAACCGCTCAGTGTCTATGAAATACATTGCTGGTAATTTCACTCATCGTCAATTTAATAAAAAATTGCTACGTTAAAGAATTACAATAAATTATTTATACCTAAATTCTACGTCTTAACCAACATTTTTTTGTTAATTGTGTAGTAGTAATTTATATTTGTTCTTAAAACTATTAATTGGTATAAGGTTACGTAAGGTAGGTGGCAGATTGTTCCATCTCTTTGTTGCATTGTATTTAAAACTTCCTCTGAATGCAGTAGAGCAGCTAAAAGGATATACTAGTTTTTGTTCAACTGATCTGAAATAATGTGTGTTATTGATATCTTTGGCCCAATCAAGCTTATTGTACAGATATAATAGTTCTTTGTTTTTTACAATACCAAACAAAAGAGTGACAAAGTGTAGTCGTCTACGGAGGTCCATTTTTAATATACTGACTTTGTTATAAAACAGTGTCACATGTGTACGTGGTGGTATTTTAAAGCAAAAACGCGCGCAGGCGTTTTGCACCCGTTGTATAATTTGTTTGGTATGAACCAGAAGGCGCGGTCTTATGAGAGAATCAGCATAGTTAAATTTTGAGAGAACAAGGGACTCGCATAAATTAACACGCTGGGTCAGGTTTAGGTCATTGCGAATTCGATAAAGTACTTTTAGCCTAAAAATCAATTACGTACAATGTCAAAAATGTTGAATCTCGAATTGCAGCTGCTGTCCATCACTACACTAAGATTTCTCGCTTCAGAGACTCTTTCTATTGTATCCCTATTTATGACATTTCAAGATAATCTTCCGTACCTGTGTTGGCGTTCCCAGTGTCATGTATTTTGTTTTTTTTTTTTGGATTTAGAACTAGTGTGTTACGCTCAGACCACAGAGATATGCAATTCAGGTCAGCGTTAAGCTTCGCCAAAGCGATATCTGTATCGCAGGGCTTAAAGGAAATATATACCTGTAAGTCGTCTCCATACATGTCGAACTTACAATGCTCTATATTATTTATAATATCCGCGCTGAAAATTATGAAAAGCAGTGGTCCTAATATAAAACCCTGTGGAACTCCCCGTTCAACTCGCCGATAATCCGAAGTGATTCTGGTGTTACCGTTTCTTGTTAATACAACTTGCTGGGAATGGTTCCTAAAATGCTAAACCACTTAATGGCATTTCTACTTAAACCATAGTATGATAATTTAGAAAGTAGTAAGGAAACATGTATTGTATCGAATGCCCGTGAGAAATCCAGCAAAGTCAAAATAGTGCCCTCTCCGTTAGCTTGTGCTCTCGGTGTATCGTCTATGACCTATTAAGGCAGTTGTAGTGGTGCGCTGTTTTTGATTATTGAAGTTATTACTTTAAGACAATCTAGAAGTAACAAGTCTATCATGTCTAGTGATATCCCATCGCAACGAATTGCATTAGTATGTAATAACTTTAAAATAGTTGCAACCTCAGATTCTGAGATTGCTTGAAATTGAAACGAAACATCAGAAAAACGATGAAATTCAAAGTAAGTGAGAGAGACATAGTTACATTACTTTCTCTGGAGATATTGAGAAAATGATGGTTCAAAGCATTTGGATCATTAAAATGAGCTGACAGAGAATTATCTTTGCTTTTTATTTGTAAATGTTGCTTAATATGCTTCCACATGACTTTTGGTTGATTCATTATCGAGTTAACGAAAAATTGAAAGTACGCCTTTTTTTCTCACTCAAGGGCACTTTTAACTATTGATTTTAGCTCTTTATAATACTTCTTGTGAGAGTCGAGATTTGCCTTACGAGCCCTAACCCGTGCTTCATCACGATAAAGAGATATTTAGACAAAAATGTAAGGAAGTTTATGTATTAAATTTGGTCTCTGAATACATTTATGAAAATGTAATGTACGTGCACAAAAATAAAATTAGTTTTACGTTACATTTAGTTTTTAAGTCATATTCATTCTGTAAGTACTAGGAATAGATACAAGCTAGTAGTACCAGTTACTTAGCTTCACCGAGTCAGTAATTCATTCTTGGGAGATGAAATTATGCAAGACAATTTAGGTATTACGGATGATCAACATGGATTTGTCAAATTCCGTTCGACTTGCTCTAATTTTGTTACGTTTGTTGAAACCTTGGTATATACTAATTTCAGTAGGCCTTTGATCGATTATTGCGTGTTATGCTATTAAGTAAGTTAGAAGCTGATGGTTTTTCTGGCCCTATTCTTGCGTGGTTAAGGTCTTATCTCTAGATACAACAAAATAATTTCGATGTTGTAACGTCGAAATTATTTTGTTGTTGTTAATGAGTTCAGTTCTGACATATTTCCCATCACATCCGGAATTCCCCAGGGATCACATTTGGGGCATTTGGACACAGTTTTATTTAACATACTTGTTAAAGATATTCCTAATTGTTTCTAACATTCCAATTCTTTTATGTATGCTGATGACTAAAAATTCTGTAAAATCGTTAATAAATCGACAGATATGATACTTCTTCAGGAGGATTTAATTAGAATTTCTAAATGGTGCGATGTTAATGGAATGAACCTTAATCTAAGAAAATGTGTACATGTAAAATTAACGAGAAAAAATAATATTTTTCCGTCAGTTTATACCCTCAATGGTGCAGTTATCCAAGAAGTGGAAACTGTTAAGGATCTAGGTGTAGTTCGATAAAAAGCTTACATTTATGCCAAAACTAGAAAGTGTTATTAAAAGATCATCTTAATCATTAGTTTTTGTTATAAGAAATAGTTTTTTCTTTTTGTTATAAGTAATATTCCGTAATGTAAACCACAAAAAAACTTTTATACTTCTCAACTGCTAGAAGTATATTAGAATATTGTAGCATAGTCTGGCGTCCCCATTATTCTACCCATAACCTTAGCCTTAAGCGCACACAAAAAAGATTTTTATGGCATCTTGCCCTTTCAACACGAAAAGTGTATAAAAATGCATCATATGTAGACAGATTAACGACATTAAAAATGGTCTTAGTGACAAAACGCCAGGACATTCTGGATTCGCAACATTTAGACTTAGATTACTGTCTTAGAATTAAGCGTATGTATTAGTGTAACATTTGTTGCGAAGAAATGTTGCATACCTTTGCATTTTCCATCGCATTTATCGCGGAGAATGCTCTGAATTGTTTGGATTAATTCGAGCTACCGAATTTCCCCAACGGACATTGCATCAAAATTCGCGTTACCTTCCACATCATCTGGTTGCTCGATGTTTGACTACTGTGTGGTTTATTGGGAGTTTTCTTACCCGCGTGACTTCTCTGTGGAATTGTTTACCACCGACGATTTTTCTGAACCGATACGACTTGGGGACCTTCAAGAAACGAGCTTATTTCTTTTTATATTTTTATATTTTTTTTATATAAGGCTGGAAACGCGCCTGGGATTCCCCTGACGCATTTGTACATGGGCGACTCTCGACACTTACCATCAGGTGAGCCGTAGGTTCGTACGCCACCACTTCTATTAAAAAATTGGTAAAATTATACCTATGGTTAAATATATATCTATGATCGAAATAAATTTTTGTATTCAACTGAAAAGCGTGTAAAAAAGAATTTCAAATTTAGAATTTTCATAAACAATGGTTTTATATTTAATGCAATTATTGAACTATTAATGATTTCTTATATTTACGAAAATACTACACATTTAATAAAACTATTTTTACGTATATTATCGGGGCTCTTTACTTCTTTTTAATATCTGGCGTTTCTGTCTGTGAACATGTTCAAGATCATCCCTGCCATTATTACATCAGATTTGATAGACTACAAATTCTCGCAAAAGAACACCTATTCCTACCGAAGATGATACGCGAGGCTAATGAAATAAAAAAAAAAACAAAATCCTTCTTTCGATACAGAAGATGGTTGGATGCTGCTATCTGATTGGGATCCTATAATTAAACAAATTAAATTCAAACCCAGGCATACCATTGCAAGACCTCAAGATGGACCAATTGGACCAAAAATTAATATTCGGAAACTAAATGTTCACCGGGTTAACTATGACATCGGGACTTCAAACATCTCATTCTCCCCGTGGCCCATGGGTGCTGTATTAGACGCAAGAAATCCGTAAAAATAATTTTATTCAATTGTTGAACTACTTTCAAATACGTAGAGACCTCTAAACGGCTGGTATTAATACATTAGATTAACTATAACACTTCGCCATAACAATAGGCACTTGCCCACAGGTTGCCCTAATCACATCGAGAATTCAATATCCGTTCGAGATACTGACCACACATACTGAGTATGAAATGTAGGCAGTTTAATGTGTCACTTTTTGTCAGAAGTAATTTTCGAGTTCGAGCGTTGACCCTAGAATTGCGTAGGCTAGCTACTTTCTCTTGATGTTGGGGCAAGGCGGCGCGCGGCAAGTGAGGCGAGAAGGGGGTCCTGCCAAAATAAATGCGTGAAAGGCTGCGTTGCCATTTTTTAACTCAGGTGTATAGCTGTTGCTAAGCGGAGATCTAGCGTAGACTATTATGACATCCGTCATCTATTACGTTGTTGCGTGCACGCATTACAAATACCACAAGCGGCGAGTACGTTGCTTAGTAACAGCGATCGAGCAACCATTGTCGGGGCACATGCAGTCGATTGACTGACATTATTGTCGTAGAACGTTGGCGCCGTTTCAGAATTGTGAGCATTTTCATTGATTGGGTTAGTGGGGTCGATGAACTCGGGGCTGAGTTGTAACAATCGCGAATCAGACACTTTTGGTAATTCGAACCCTGGTGCTGTCGTTCACGCGCGTTGTAAAGAGTTGTATAAGTACTGTAGCGCTTTCTACGTCTTATAATCAGAATAAGCAAGGAAGTGAACGGAGAAATTGTCAACGTATAACAAGCCGGTTTTTTTAACCAATAAAAAACAATAAAAACGAAAATTGTGAACTGCATTAAAACAACTACGAACATTCAGCCTTTTGATTCTTTACTTCATAATTATTTGAAACGTGATAAACATATGCGGTTTTTGTAAATATACTTGTACTCTAAATTTATTTTAATAAGATATTGGGGTCAACGTCGACGATAAAAAAAACTGCCTTTTTTAAAAATGTGTTCTTTAAATGTAAATTAAATGGGAGTATCTGTATTAAGACATTTCAAATTGTTAATAATATATTAAAATAAATGTCAAAATGGTGCGTTGTACCAAAGAAAAACGCAAATTTATAAGTAAATTGGTGGATGTTTTTGAATACGAAGTATATTTATCACAACAGATATATTTTTGCACCTTCTACCTGGACCCAACGTATTTCAATTGAATACGATACACGTGACAAAACCATTAACTTGCTTAGTGATTCACGAGGTACATTAATATTCACGATCTCCCCTTTGAGGTTTAAACCTATTTTTCTTCTTCGAAATCTTCGGTTTAGAGGGCGTAGGAAAGATATATTATATACCAACCGGCGAACGAAGCCTTGAGACCACCAAATGGTTGAGGAACCACTCGAGATGACCGGACACAAATCCAACGCATTGGTTGCTTGGTGAGTGTGCAATAGAGGGTAACGGCTTTATGCTCACACACTCACTTGAACAGCGTAGTGTGTTTGGGGATACTTTTTCAAACAATGCATACCTGCTGGCGCTAACAAATAGCGTTGATTAAAAATAGAAGTATACAAAAAGCTGAAGATAATTCTTATCTATTTTCAGACTGAATGAATGTTATTAAAACTTATATTATAATAGTGGTATGAATGGGTTGGCTTGACCAGGGAGGACCACGCTCTCACGGAATACCAGCGTAAAATAGCAGCTTAATGCTGCTTTGTGGTGAGTGTGAAAACAGAAACCCTTTTTACTGGAAACGAGGCATTTTATCTTAGCCCTTGTTGTCATACAACGTATCTATATTTTGGTCCTTAATTGAGGACAGATCTAGATGTCTTTGAGTTACCGCATCCACTTACAACTGGCTATATGCTCGTTTGTGACCCTTAATATGCAAAATAATGTGTATAATTGCTCTTTGTATAAGGAGACACTGTAAAATAAATCATCAAAACTACTTAAATAATTTTATAGCCAAGCCTAAAGCTACTTTCACGCTTCTAATTAATCGCATGCAATACTAATGATCGTATGGTCAACATACTATTAACGACGTCATCATTTAATGTTGTAGCGTGTTAATATAATATATATGTGCACCGACGACAAAATTGTGATAGAAACAGTTCTGACACTACATAACGTTCAATAGGTGTTAATAACTGGCCTAAGAATGATTTCTACACTACATGTAATGCTAGCGGCATACGCATGTCGGTCACGTTACGCCCGTGCGTTGCTGAACGTTGCCGAAGCACAAGTTACGAAAAGCACAATCCGGCGCTACGGGAATACCAATCGGATTGAATTGGGCGGCTCATAAAGGTCGAAGACGAAATTATTTATAAGAAAAAAAAATTACGAAACGTACACCTAAAGAAGAGTTGGCACATTGGACGTGCTTACGACGCCACGTTCTCTCTTTTGAAGGTTACAAAGCAGAGCTGTGCGAATGTGTACCGTTATACAAAATTAAAATAGATTAGAAGAACTAGTTTAATAAAATTTGAGGTTACTTCTCCGCCAGTAAGGTAAAATTCACATATTCATCATAATTAAAGAGTATATAATCACTACGTTTTACTCATAATATCCTATCCTCATTAGGCAGGGATAAAATATTATGAATAAAACATAATCCTAACCTCATTAGGTTAGGGTACAATATTATGAAGAAAACGTAGTAATTATACTCTCTGATCTATACAGCAACGGTTAAATGAAACCTTATCTTTAATTGCTCAGAATGCGGTAATAAAGACTAGTCAGACAACAGAGTCAATGGGTTCATAAAAACCTTTCAATTCTTAGCAAAAATTTAAACAAATTAAGTTTTAAAAATTATCTTGGTTGTATGTATTTTTACAGGGTCTACGCGGCGTAGTCGGGTCTACGATGCAGCGCCGTAGTAGGCGGTAGGCGCGTTTAGATCCGCTGCTATACGGCGCAGCCGTGTGGTTGCTCGGGGTCGGGTGTCGTATTTCTAGAGCATTGAACCTCTGCAACCTTGTGCGTTGAGTCCGACCGCTCTCCGTGCGCTGACGCAACCACTTCAGCCCCTTCTCCACTGCGGCCAATCGTATAATTACTCCTTTAGGGCACACCGATTCTAAAACGGCTACAATGAACGATTTTGATGCTAACACTAATCGAATCATGAAAGGTTAAACTTAATTGGGTGTTGTTAGGTTTTACGCAACATAATAAAATCACGATCATAGATTTAATTGAGTTTTTTACGTTACAATGCTACGATAATGAAATATTTATTATTTTCCATAGCATGTAATCTAGCGTCAAATGTCAGCTTCTTAAGGCATCTTCGCTTAGTGCGTGTCCACAGGCTCGCATTATACTCATCGGACAGGTCGTATAAAACAGAATACAAAATTCTCTGTATAATAAGTGTAACAAGTGCGTCCACAGGTTCACAGTAAACGGACCGTACGCAGCGGCCCTTCGGTAATGCCGACGCAATTTCTTGAAGGCACAACTATTTCGATGCGTACCGATGATGTCATACGGATTACCGATTAGTGGACGTATCGCCGCCGCCGGCCCGTGATATTCAGTTAGATACGTGTGATAATTTGAGCCATGTCATGTTTTCTTTATTTTCCATTTTTTCTGCCAACGTACATGCAATCACGGCAAATTCTTTTCACTTTCCAATTTGGCTTGCACTAAAATCTGAATGCAGTTGTTAAAAATCTAATTATAGCAGATACAGCGGATGTACCTCCACAAACATCAGTTGATACAACCCGCCCGATGCGTAGGATCGGACAAGTCGGTGATCAGGTACCTTTAATGAATCATTGTGGTTAATTTAAACTTAGATTACGTCGTGTCACAAAGCAGTAAGCCGGTCAAGAAATATCAACGTGCTAACGAGCCACGGGCGTCCGCAAATAGTCCGCGAGAAGTGCGAAACGTTCGCGGGGCTACAATTGCCGCTTGTCCCGAGAGTGTTGCGAGGTTACGCTTACGTAAACCGTTGACATAACCGAGTCGACGACCGTCGCTTGCGCAACCACCGTAGAACCCGCAACCCCACGCACCGCGCCTCCTTGACACCACCACCGTCCCCCAATACTTGAAATTACGTAATCTCATCCGAAATAATATCAAAAGGATACCGACTTGTCGTCTGTATTACAACATCAGCAATTATTAGACCAACAAACTCCCGCTATGGAAAGTAATGGACATAACTCGAAACATTTAACATAACTTACGTTCATTTCGTTTAACATTCAGTATGAAAAACAAACGTTTAAACATTCGGTGAAGTACCTTTACAAACCCTGGTATTTGCTTGATCCTGGTCACGATCCACTTAGTACATCTGTAATAATATTATGTTAGTCTCACAATTCGGTATTTAGATTGGCATTAAATTTGAGACCATTGTTTAAAAAAAGTAGCATTGCTGCGATTGTGCATTCAATGCGGGTTTCTGGAACCTCGCGCATCAGTAGCAGGTGGACATGTATGCAAGTGACGTGTGCGGTACAGTTATCCTTAGTGAACGAAAGTGAAAACTAAATGTGGGTTCGGTCATCGAACCCTATCGGGTCGTCGACCGCGCCAAACTGCAAAGGCCGTTTGTGAGCGCGGAGGCCGTGTGCGCGACATTTAGCCGTGTGCTGACGTGCCCGCGTCCGCTGCGTCCGCCGCGCCCGCGGACCGCTGGCTCGCGCCCGCTTACGCTCTTACCACATCGCTACCATACCGCACGCGCCGCCACTTAAAATCATTTAAATATTTTTTATCTCCAACTTTATGCTAAAAGTGGAAAATTTACAAAGTCGATTTATAAATATGGCTATCAACAAACTGAAAGTGCAGTGTAATGTTGAAATATAACCTATAAAGAACTTAATAACGATACTAAATATTGCAATATAATAATGTAATTTTACACTTACATTTTTACGTAAATGATATTTATATTTTAGTAACGCAGATTTTTATTTGACTAAAAAATGTTTCCTAAAATGTAATTACAATTTTTAACTTTGAAATATGCCAAATTTATTAACGTATACCATCATATGTATATGTACAATATTAAAAAAAACTATCATATAGAAATACTAAAACTAAAAACTTAAAATTATCACACAGTCCTACTCCTAGTGGTATCGTGCCCAGAACGTTGACTACGTTTCCTCGTTGTGAGGCTATACTTAGCTTTTGAGCGAAAAAGTAACCAGAGAAGAACCAACTTTGAAAATATTAAAAAAGTCGTTTCTTTATTCGACAATTCGATTTCATACTGATAGGTTTCTATCCCAGGAATATATTTATAAAATAGTGCATTTCTGTAGCTTTCAAAGTTGCTCAGTGATGTGATGACTCGATAGTGCAGTAATAAAGTATTTAGATGCGACACTGGGTTCGCGGGTTCGATTCAAGTTTTTGTACTGTCTATAATTAATTACTCCGGGTCTGGATGTTTGCCCGTGTAAAATACCTCCATGATTCAGAAGAAATTCCTATTATTATTAAACTTAATGTTTTTTTACAGTAAAAAGAAATTACCCCACCTTACCTACACATCATTCTATCAATTCTTTTACACCCTATTATAGTCTACAGTTGAACGCTGGCCTCCCCTTAAAGTGTCTCATAAGAGAGATTTATGCTATAGTTGACATGCTAGGCAGGCGGGACCACTTTATCTTCCAGTTGCTATCAGGAAGACACTGTTGCTCATCTCTTGGTTTGATTCCCTCTGTCGCGTCTTATATTTCCTAAAAATAAGTCCTAGTGTGCGTGTGTGTGTAAATTTTCCACTTTTAGCATAAGGTGTGTCTGCGCAGGGGTGATGTTAGACTGTTCACTACCCCATATCACCCTGTGGGTATCGTAGGAGGCGACACGCGGAAATGAAACAGCATCTGCCTTAACGTGACGAAAACGGGATGGTAAATTCAGCATCTGCTAAAGGACATTTTATTTTTCTGATATTTTACAATACTCTACGATATAAAATGAAATGAATCAATACCAGAAGCTCACTGCTGGTCATGGAGATGGGTTCACCGTAATCGTCACCGAACGTCTTGCACCTTTGACGCTGTTCCCAGCCGCCAGTCTAGGTACTTTACTTCTAGCATAAACGAGATAGTAAAACCACAATCTGTCTGTCAGGAATTTCCCATAGTCGGCTTTTACGGTACGAAATGTGGCTTCGAATCTTAGTAGTCAATATGTTTTTTGCACTCGTGTTTCCTAAGCTCGAAGATTAGCAGTGAATCTCTTTTAGTCTTGAAAAAAAATATCCTGATAATAGACCATACAAACAATTTTTTCAAGTCGAAAACGTTGCAAGATCGTTTACTTAAAACGAGACTAATATTATATACTGAAATTTTAATAGTTTTTTGCTATATAAATTAAACACAGAAATTATAATGTTCCATTTATTTCACGTTCAAATGCCGAAGCAGTAAATATTTAGGTTTATATCGGAATTTGCACTCTCTTCAAGAAAGAGATTCCATATTTCATATACTTTTCGTACATTTCTTTTATTATTTCTATTGTCACCATATAATGGCTTCAAAAGTAATATATTAGTAATGATTAATGTGATAAAACCAACCAATTATACAATAGCAATTAACTATTTCATTGAACTCTGTTTGCTGTACAATAAAATTTCAAGTCGGGAGCGTATCCAGCGGTTAAGATCAAGGCGGTAATAAAACAAAAAATGAGTCAATAGCTTGTTAATGTGAAGCCAATTGACACAGATTTGTTTCGATAACTTTTACTCGTAATATTACTACTATTAGACGTCTTTACTTTCAAGGCAGTTACTCAGATGGCATACTTTTGTCTCACTATCAAGTTCATCAAGAAAGGGCAGCCTGCAACGGTAATTGACCCGATTTCTCGGAGCATTGTGGATACTAAGTCCCTCATCAAACCGATGAAAGTTGTTGTTGCTGACATTGTTATTTAAATCGAAATGGGTATATTTAATGCGTTATTTCTTATTTACTTCTGTTTCTTATCTTCTTCTTTCTACCCTCAATAAGGGTTAGAATCAAATACATAGTCCACATGAGATAGATGATAAAGGCCATAGACCTCTGCTTAACAAATAAGATGCAGATGCATTGCTACGTTCGAGAACTAAGATGGAATGCCGTATTATCAATTACAGGGGTCCTCGAGATTTGGTCACTCATCATACGAAACTAAGCAGTATTATGCCGCTAATTTTCACTGTCATTACGTGACACCCCTATGTGCTGCAATTATAATCTATACAAATAAATAAAATTAAGTGTCTGTTTGTAATGTCAACATAATAGCTTTTACTAAATGCATAAAGAAAGAATATACGGTATTTATAACAAAGGAATTTTTTTTTTAAATTTTATCCGTCTGTCTGTTTTTCTGTCTGTCCGTCTTTTTGTGCCGGCTAATCTCCGAAATGGCTGGACCGATTTTGACAGGACTTTTACTGGCAGATAGCTGATATTATGAGGAGTAACTTAGGCTACTTTAATTTTAGAAAAATAACTAGGGTCACGTGTAAAGAAGCCAAAACCCATAAACTTCAATCGTAATAAATTCATGTGGACAAAGAAATGGTAAACAGCTAGCACTCAATATAGCTGCGGCATGAAGAGTTGAGCACGACGAGCAGCATAATCTTTTATTTTTAGATAGGTTTGATTACCGGCTTCTACAGGTGATTTTCAAGATTCTATCAATGCAATTCTACTCATAGTTAAAATTAAAATAAACCTGTGTTTAAAATTAGCTTTCTTTGATATTTATAGTAGATACGTTTTCACAAGAGCCTGTTCATTTACTTATGTGAGCTATGAAACAGGGACTGTCACAAAATTTTTAATCGTTATGTCTGAAAATATGAACGCTATCTTAATATAACACAAACTGTTTCAAAAATCTCATTTAAATAAAAAAGGCTGTGTCAACGATATTACGAACTATACCATCAATTATGGATAAAAATCTCACAGTGCATTTACGTAGGTCACTAAATTAACCTTAAAGATGCCTGAAGAACTGGGGCCCCGCAAACAGCAGTAACGGCAGAATGTGTATGGATCACTGAAATGTTGGTTCAACTGAATCATATATACGGACATCGAAAAGATTGTAGACATTAGTTCGAGGAACATTCATATCACCCTACATCAACATCTTGTGGTGAAGAAACTTTGTTATCGATGGATCCCTCGTTCGCTCTCCAAAAGTGAAAAACAGAATCGTGTGCCATAAAATAAATCTACGTTTTGAAAACAGGGCATCTAGGCGTGTTTCAGAAATCGTTACTGGTGACGAGACAAGGATCTATCAATATGATCTGGAAAATAAAAGGCAATCATCGGTATGGGTCTTCTCAGTAGGACAGTTACCGACAAAACTGCAAAGACCACGCAACGTCGGTAAAAAAATGGTGGCTATTTTTTTACGCGGAGCAGACATTTGTCGACGTCAATGCTAGAAAATTGTAAATCAGTCAACTTTGAATGGTATACTACAGTTGTATTACCCAAAGCTTTTTGAGTTGAGCAGGAAAGAAGACCAAAGACTGTCAATCGCCGTCCGTCGAATCACGCTGCATCACAATAACGCCTCTTCACATACCTCCCTTAGAACAAAAGTATTTGTTGAGGAATCTGGTATTGAAACTCTAAGTCACCCACTCTAAAGCCCTGAATTAGCTCTTTGTGATTTCATTTTGTTCGCAAGAGTCAAAGAAAAAATGAAAGGCTAGTTTTTTTTGAAGCGGCGAAGAAGCCGTGGCTGCCTACGAAGAAGCGATTTCCGACCTGTCAGATCAAGACAAGGGTTTTCAGAGTTGGTTTAGGCATATGGAACTTTGTGTAGAGCATGATGGAGAATATTGTGAGAAGATGTAAAATAAGTATTAACGTACGTACGTTAAAATATTATAAAAAATAAGTTTGTTGTTGAAACTTATTTTTTGACCCCGGATGAAACCAGAGGGGTAAATTTGTAGCGTGTATCTGTGTGTCTATGTGTCTGTCTGGGGCATCATAGCTCCTCAACGGATAAACCGATTTTGATTAAGTTTTTTTTTCGTTTGAAAGGTGTCTTAATCGAGAGTGTTCTTAGCTATGTTTGATGAAAATCTGTTCAGCAATGTGAAGATGATGATCTCTTTTGTTTCGTGGATTTAAAATTTTTCAAGATATTTAATTTAGTAAACATAAATATTTATTTATATATCGAAAATAAAAGCAAATATTTATAAAAGTCGTTGTTTCCAATTGACACACTAGATACTACAAAGATCCGGAACTTTGTATCATGGACACTACGGAATATTACTGACTCTAGCATACCAGTTTGTGTTCCGTTCATAAAGTTAAATTATTCCATGACGTAGTCGATTATGGTGTTACTTATTTGTTTAAGTTATTTATTGGTTCATTGAAAAATATACATGTCGTAGAGAGTTTGCCACTATTCGAAGATGAAATAATAAAATATGAATAAATCCACATCTCATTCGTAGGAACACCACCTGATAATAAATTTGAAAAAGTAAGACCTCTGCAGGATATGATGAATGTTCGCGCCCAAATGTACGAGAACCGGATTAGCGTGAACAGATTGCATTCCTCTAGAGGGCGCAGCTGAACGAGTGGAAGTTTTTTGCCTGCGCAGGCGCGCGCGTGAGTTGGCTGGCAGATTCGGAACGCATAGCCACGTCGCGAGAACTCGAGTTAAACCGAAATTGTTAGACGCTAAACGG
>DWHP01002748.1:0-14097 GCA_018247895.1 Parnassius honrathi
GCGAACTCAAAAGGTCGTGGGTTCGAATCCGCCATTCGAATACTGGCGTGAACCACTCGTAACACAAGCGATTTAAGTTTACCATGAGTGGTTAAAGGGAATATTAGTAATGTTTACAGCATTTCTAATATTTTTAAAAAAAAAAAAACAAAAAAAGAAAAAAAAATTGTGGCTGATGTGGTACTTCAGGGTATGGAACTTTTTATTTCTTCCTCTGTGGTGCCAATCGGAGTTAATATTCAGTCATGGGTTGGTCGCTCTTGTAGAATAGCATCATGCTAATAGCAGGAGTGCTACCAGGTCTGGGCTGACGCATCAACGAATTGGGATGTAAACACTAGCGCTCTAAAAAAGTACTGTAATTCCGCTTCCAAGTCCTTCAAAAGAGTCATTGCCAAGGCAAAGTCAGAGCACATAGGCAAAATTGGCGAGAAACTAGTTCGCCTTTCTACTGGAATCCATGCATTCTGGTCTCTCGCCAAGGCTGTCCAGGGGAATTTCTGTCAGCCAGCTCTTCCATCTCTGCACAGCGAGGACGACTCACTGACCCATGCTACAAAGGGGAAATCCGATCTGCCAGGCTCTTTCTTTCTGTGCGTCCAAGTCAACTCTCGATGACGGGGGAGTACGCCGCCGTCCATCCCGCCGTGTGAGTGCTCTACGCTGGAGGTGCGGTTCACACAGTGCTCGTTCGCAAAGCAATCCTCTCCCTAGACCTCCACAAGTCGAGTGAGCCTGATGGTATCCCCGCAATTGTGTTGAGGACGTGTGCTCCAGAGTTGGAACCGGTCTTAACGCGTCTTTTCCGGTACTCCTACTTTTTAGGCGTAATCCCAAAATCATGGAAGATGGCTTTCGTCTACTCGATTCCTAAAGAAGGCGACCGCATAGACCTGTCCAACTACACGCCCATCACCATCACCTCTTTGTTCTCCAAAACAATAGAGTCCATTGTAAACTGTCAGCTCATGAGGTACCTTGAAGATCACCAGCTGATTAGTGATCGATAATACGGTTTTCGTCGTGGTTGATCAGCTGGTGATCTTCTGGTTTACATGGAATTGGCTGTTGGTTTGGACATTGCGAAGGCCTTCGATCGGTTTTGGCACAAAGCGCTTCTTTTGAAGCTCCCTTCCTATGAGCGAGAAATTGTGCTTGGATCAACAGCTTCCATGCAGATCGGAGCATCAACGTCGTTGTAGATGGTGCAAGCTCCGATTACAAGCCTATTAATGTTGGTGTTCCACAAGGCTGCGTGCTTTCACCAACGCTGTTTCTTCTGCATATAAATGATATGTCGCAAGCCGGCAACATTCAATGCTATGTAGATGACAGCACTGGTGATGCTCTGTACTCCGGTCTTGTCAATATTTCTCTGGAAAACGTCTCCGAGTACCGGGACAATTTTGTGTCTGAAGTCTAGTCTTTGCTGAACAAAGTCTCGGATTGAGAGCGACTGAATCTAGTCACCAGAATACACAAGTTTAACCGCTGAAAAGAACCGCTTTGTCGTTTATCCTCAATGTCAAGGCACTCCCCTTGTTGCCTCAGCCAGTATCGGAATCCTCGGCGTCGACATATCGAGTGACGTGTAGTTTCGTGGTCACTTGAAAGAGAAGGCCAAATTGGCCTCTAAAATGCTTGGCGTGCTCAGCAGAACGGGACTGTATTTCATGCCGGCACACCACCTGTAACTTTACAAGGCGCAGGTTCGGTCGCACATGGAATAGTGTTCCCATCTCTGTGCCTTCCACTTGACCGCATCCAGCGCAGAGCGGCTCGAGTCGTCGACGATCGAGTGTTTTCCGATCGGCTTGACTCACTGGCGCTGCGAAGAGATGTTGCATTTATTTGCGTATTTTATCGCATCTATCAAGGGGAGTGCTCTGAGGAATTGTTCGGATTAATCTCAGCCGCCAGATTTTATGAACGCACTACGCAGCAAACGTCCCGATATCATTCACACCATCTGGATGCTTTGCGATCCACCACTGTACGTTTCACTACGAGTTTTCTTCCGAGTACGACCTCTCTTTGGAATAGTTTACCATCGGCGATTTTTCCGGACTGATACGACCTGGGGACCTTCAAGAAAAGAGCTTACTCCTTTCTGAAGGGCCGGCAACGCACCTGTCATTCCCCTGGTGTTGCGGATGTTCGTGGGCGGCGGTAGTCACTTAACATCAGGTGAACCGTATGCTCATTTACCCCCTCTTTTATAATAAAAAAAGCCAAGGTGCGTGTATTGATTATTATTATCAATAACATAAAAGCGTTTCTATTTCTTCGCGAGTGGATCCGCCGACGGAAGCTTGTTGAAAAAGTTCTTCCGTAACACGCATACATTGATGTCGTGACATGCTTACGTCCCGAGGGTTGTCTAGAAACAATAAGAACATTGAGCATTCTAATTCAATTTGTTCTGGTCATGCAAACAAATACTGAAAAAACTTCGATATACATGTCCTCGTGTTGTGTATTTGCCCTAAACATATACACAATATGAGGTAACGTGAACCGAGACAGCTCAGAGATTTCACTTATTTTTTTTATAAATAACTTATACTCCAAAGATGGTGTTATTAGAATTGAGTGAATAAATTTTACCCCTAACGATCAACAATTTAGGGACACAATTTTAATGTAACTCTCATCAGATGTCATTTTAGTTGTTACATACGGCTTGTGATAAAGCAAGTCTATTCAAGTAATTAAATCAGTAAAAACAGACTTCCACATAACTAAAATAAATAAAGAATACCATCTTAAAATGCTGCTGTATCTAGTATGATTAGTGTAGAAAATCGGTGACTCTTTTTACCGGAAACGAGGCATTCCATCTAAGTTTTCACGGGTGACGACACATCTGCATTTTGATTCGTAATCGAGGATAGGTGTTAATGTCTACGGGCCGCAGCAACCACCTATCATCAGGTGGCCTGTGTGCCATTTGTCACCTTATCCTATAACTCGACAATGAATTGCAGCGCTGATGACCCCATGTTCGAATCCCGCACGGAAAAAGTATTTTTATGGCCTACAAATAATTATTTCGGGACTGGATGTTCGCAATTGTAAAATGTATGTTTGTAAACTGCCTACACGACATTGCTGAACATCCTATTGTAGAAGTAAGGTTTTTAATTAAAAAAAGAAATTTCAATTATTATTATATTTTATTTCAATTTAATAACTTCTGAGATCGATGTTGCAACATAGTGTGATGAAGGATTAATATCGGTTTTTATTCATTTTTAAGTATATGTATATACGTGAACAACTTGCCAGTGATACAGTCACGCAGATACGGTACCCAACCTGACGTTAAGTGGCTGCTTTGCTTCATCTATCCTCGATTAGGAATCAAAATGTGTCAAAATGTCTCGTTTCCAGAAAAAGGGTTCTCTGATACGAAACACAGCAGCATGAAGCTGCTATTTTACGGCGGTATTCTGTGAGAGCGTGGCCCTTCTCCGTTCAAGCTGACTCATTCTTGCTACAACCATAATATAGCTGCAGCGTGTTTCTACCACGTATCAGAACGTTATTGTTGAATGTTCGTTTGCTCACTATTCTATAAGAAAAATATAATAAAGCTTTCTTCACAAGTAATCTTACGCCCGACATCCTATCGAATGTAACATCTGCACTTGGATCATTTCCGTGCATGAAGTAAACAAAATATACGAACCATGTACGGAATATACAGAGTGTTACATCATTTCCGCCATGAAGGGACGCATGAAGCGAGCAAAACATCTGAACCATATACAGAATATAAAGAGTGTAACATCATTTCCGTCATGAATGGATGCATGAAGCGAACAAAACATACGAACCAAATACGGAATGTACAAAGTACCACATCATTTCCGTCATATACGGATGCATGAATTAAGCAAAACGTACGAAACAAATACGGAATGTACAGAATACCACATCATTTCCGTAATGAATTGATGCATTAAGGGAGCAAAACCTACGAACCAAATACGGAATGTACAGAGTACCACATGTTTCCGTAATGAATTGACGCATTAAGCGAGCAAAAACATACGAACCGAAAACGAAAACAAGGCCAATGTTCAGCAGTATATTTTCATAGACAGACAGACATAACAGTAACAAGCTATAAAAGTCCACTGCTGAACATAGACCTTCACCATAAACTGTCTAATAGAGGGGATTACGCAATAGTTGCCACGCTTTGCTGTAGGGTTGGCGTGATGGTTCAACTATTTTATTCATAAAAATGTAATTCTTCGTTTGTTTATATTTTATGTTATACTTTGAATTTTTTTCTGAGGATTGAAAAATCAGCCCTTAGCCATCTTTATATTTATACTACAAATAGATATCATGTAATAAAAGGAAAACTACTTAATAATAGCACTAGCCCCCGTGTATTTACAACGGGGCTCGTTAAAGTCGGCTGTAAAGAAAATTGTGCTTATAAATGTTTTATAAATGCGGCCACGTAGCTGTCTGGAATTGTTTTATTGTATTATTTAATTAACACGGAATCATATTATCTAACATAACAAAAAGATACCTAAGTCACTCGATTTTTATGAAGAAAAGTACAGCCTAATTTTTTAATATAAGTTCAAAATTTTTGTAATTTGAAGTTTGATACTTAAACCTAGTCTAACTGATGTGTGTGACTGACATGTGACTGTGAAAGTGCTGTAGCTCATATCACCTACAAACCACATTTCTATACATGTTTATTTGGCAATAACCGGACAATTTGCAGAGAAGGTTCAGAATATACTATATTACATAGTCAAACGGTGAAGAAAAATTAATTAAAATAATCTACAATATCCTATCCTTTTATCTTTTAAATTTTAAATGCGTGGTAATGCATTATTTTAACTGATTTTACACACGCACACATTTGTAAAAGTAGATCGGTACGTGAAAACATTATCGCCCATAAATTACATTCAATTCGGGATAATTTCAAATAAAAGTAAAAGCCTTATTTACTCGTATTTTCAAAAACTACAATAACGTTATATCATTATTTATATATTTGAACTTAAGTTTAAAATTTGACTACTCCAGGAAAAATAACCCTGTATATAGTGGCGTAACATGAACTTATTTCGCCCGAGGCCGCGAGAGAAAAGTTTTTTTTTAAATATCGTTCCACTGTGTTATTTCATTAGCACGGAACTATAACAACACGGAGCTAGCGTAACAAAAGTATACGTCATTAGACTTTTATGAGGAAATGTAACGCCTAATGTTTCTTTTTTTTATAAGTCTGGTGACAAAGGTCAACCTAGTCCACCTGAAGGTGAGCGGGAAAGCTGTGCCTCATAGGCACGTACAACTTACGCCTGTAGTACACAGTGTATACAGTAGTGTACCATGGGTGTCTCTAGCCCGTAGTTGCGAGGAACAATTAAACAAAAAACGTTACCCCACACTAGGATTTTCTCCTTAATTGTGGAGGCAGCATACATACATAAAGTGCACTAGAACAACCATCAAACCTCGGGACAATTATATGAAGGCCATAAAAATTCTTATTACGTTCAGGATTCGAAAATGCGGCCCCCAGCGCCGCAACTCAATCCTAAGGATTAGAGAGCCGTCAAAAATGTAACCATAACCTTCCTCCTCCTCATTTAACGGTTGTTGTCTTGCATGGGTGGTAAATACTCTTGAGTTGTGTCTATTTCATCAGCATCATCATAACAGAATATTAAAGTGCACCACTGAACATAGCCCCTATATATTGCTTATTTTAATATTTTTTGTAGTTCTTATTGGGAATACGCTTCTGCCCTTCTCCTCGTTTGTTTCTCTGTCACCTCTTACGATACTCACAGAAGGATGTGAGTATTGAATATTCTCGCACTGCTTCTACACTGACACTGTAAGGTAGCCTACCTGATATAAAATACTAATTTTAAAATAAGGTTCTCGTGTGATAGCCACGTACCGGTAGGCGTAGTGTGGGACGATCGCCCTATAGATGAAGTAACGACCTGGTAAGACATGCAGGAAGTCGATGGATGCGGGTGGCTCAGGACCGTGCTTTATGGCATTCCTTGGAGAAGGCTTATGTTCAGCAGTGGACTTCTAATGGGCTGTAATAATGAGTCATTTTAATCAGTCGAACAGTTTCTGAGAAATCAAAATAAATTTGAAAAAACATGTGTATCGAGTATAAAATCGCCTCGTTTTTTGAATTCGGCTAAATAGTATTAGATATAACAATGATTTGTAAAAATTTTAACAGAAAATATAAATTGATCCAACTTAAGTGTACTATTAATGAAATAAACTTAATATCTTTGAACTCTACCACTAACGTTCCACCTCAGCTCATAAGATATGCAATCGCTAAAGTTTGTTCAAGATTTATAAAACTTGGACCACTACTTTAATGAAAAATAACGCTATTTTATTAAGAGTTATCTGTAACAGTTTTTGCTTTGAAATTGGTAATTGATATTGAAGCGGGTTATATACTAGTATGTTAATATACTAAGAAGACTTAGAGACTCATAGCTATGACATTATTTATATTCAATGAACGTATACTCTGTTTGATGGTAAGTAGATACTGCAGGACTTGCACGGTTATAACCAACTTCAAACAGAAAAGGCCACGGATGCATTATCACCTGCAAGAAACAAGATAAAATGCCTCACGGTCGGCAATTATACTGGCTCTTTATATACTTCCGACCGGCACACATCAGCGCACGAATAGAGGTGATAAAAGGTGTGACCACCTACTCAGACGCACTTCTAAACAGAAATAGATGTAGATTTTTTTCATCCTTATGGATTATAAATAATACTTATTGAAAGTTTTTTACATTTAACTACGAGTAGCTGGTACCTTGCGCGTTGCTTCCCCAGAAGCAATAATTGAGGAAATATCGTTTTGAATTCGGAATGATTATATTGTTTAATTAGCAATGATAACACATTCATTAAATGATATAAAAACACAACAGAGAATTGCGTGATATAGAACTTTTAAAAATTAATCGGTACGGTGCGTACGATAAGAGTAAATTTTACTATTTCTCCTCATCTCGCGATAGGGGGATATCTGCATTGTTCTAACACCAAAATATGTGTTCCTGTTTACTAAACCGATTTCTACGGTAACTTCTTTACGGTTCAGGATACACTTCTTTGGTACTCCTTGCTTGATGACATGAGAAAAGCTCTTAATAAATTTGCTTTTAAATAGTTGGTGCGTATTATCTATTAAAGACAACGTTTCTTACATGAATCGTCCATGTCATTTATATTGTTAGCATATATATTCATAGTTAGTTATATGTACTATTTATATATGTATATATTTGTACACATGCATATATAGAAGATATTTGTATAGTTAATTTATTTTATATACTAGTAAAATGTATGTATTACGCAATTAATTATTATTTCTATTTTGTTTTTATTCTATGTTGCTACACCTACGACAAATTCTTATCACTCCAAGGGTTGTCTGGTAGAGAATGTCTACAGGCATTAAATCCGCCCTTTAAATTCTTTTATGTTATGGAATACTATAAAGAATAAATAAATAAACAAATAAAAATGCGTGCGCCCCCTACTGTAAGTTAATTGTACTATGTCGATAACATTCGCGCAAGTGTAAGCAGAAGGCTAACAAAGTTTTACTGTAATCTGATGAAGTATGATAGCGCATAAAATACGAACAAACAAACATAAATTTTAATATATTAGATTTACCATTGGTTAGGATAGTAAATTTGTCCTGGGAATGCAGCAAAAAACTGCGGTTTTTTTTAATAAAAATTGCTTAGAAGAACTCGTAAAAAGAGCTACAAATTTACGTATGGCCGTATGTAATATTTCATATTTATTCATGCTTCGTATTTTTATCCCTGGTTCACCTGAAGGTTCACTTGTAGAGAATGACCTAAGCGTTAATTCCGCCTATACATCATGGATGAAATTAACTAAATAAATAAATAAAAAAGTTTATCATCAGAATCATGTAAATTACGTTATTAATTTCACAAACATTTCCCCGAGAATGAACTACTTTATGGAGTCTAGTAAGTGGTACTTCTTGCTTGTGTCTGTTCCAAGTATATATAGATTTAAACTAATTTATTTTTAATCTCCGTATATTTTTTTATTGAGAGACCAAAGCTGATATTTTTTTCAACTTTTCTAAGCCAGCATTTAGCTACAATCCCACCTGATGTTGAGAGGTGATTTAGCTTAATATGGTAAAGTGCACTGACTTAACAAAAGCCTATTCACGTCTTGCCTTGAAGATACCCACATTGTAATCGGGTGGAAAGACAGATGCTGGCAACTTATTCCACTCCTTTGCTGTACGCATGACGAACAGCGTAGCAAATCGTTTGGTTCTAATGCGTGGTGAGTCAACTACGAAAGGGTGGAGACTGGCCGAACGTCTGGTTGTTCGATGGTAGAAGGGAGATGATGTATTAATTTCCTTAAATTTTTATCCTGGAAACTCTTTACATTTCAAAATCGTACAATTTTTATGTAGTACTTTTATGTCTTTCTTCTGCAACACGATATAATTATAGTGTTAGCCACGTTACTCCACATCAAAATACCATAGGTAATTAATTATGTTATGTTAATAGCCAAAATAAGCTGGTCTAGCTACTTCAACATTTTTTTCTTATAACGTATGATGCGAAAGTCTGCTTGCTAGTTCTTTTTATAGGATAGGGGTGACAAACGAGCACACATTCCACCTGATGGGAAGTGGTTGCTGCGGCCCATAGATGTCAACATCTATCCTCGATTACGAATTTAAATGCAGATGCGTCACCCCTGTCAACCTTGAGAACTGAGATGTAATGCCTTTGCAGTAAAAAGGGTTTCCGGTTCTATAAACTTACCTTGCGAAACACAGCAGCGTCAAGCTGCTATTTTACGCTGGTATTCTGCGAGAGCGTTGTCCTTCCCCGGTCGAGCCGACCCATTCGTGCTACAACTATAATATAGCTGCAGCATGTCTATGTGGTATATTAAAATAGCTTAGATATGTGGAGGCTCCATTAAAGCCCCCAAAGAGGAACTCTACCATCTAGTAAAGCTATCCACTCTACCATTTTATGGGAGAAACACACACACCAGAACAGATAATGCTTTATTATCATTATCAATACAGTCTACTGAACATAGGCCTCCTCCTTAGATTACCTCATTTATTAGGCTGTTACCAAAAAGATGCTGCTGCCCATGTCCTGGTTCAGTTTACCTCTGTTGCTGTACTAAATGCAATTATTCTTTTCGATTACATTTTTACAACAGTGCTCAAGTCGGCGTTAAAGAAAATTGTGCGGCTATAAAACGTTTTACGAGTGCAGTCATTTCCCCCGATACAATTGTTTTATTACAGATAAGAGAACTGTAACTTAGTGGTGAACATCAAGTTACGTATGCTACATAAGCTTACGACTTAGAGTGCGGATAAAACTTAACAATTTGAATTCGGGTATTTTATTTAAAGGTCTTCTGCGGAGCTATCTATTTCTACAATTATTATACATTCAATCTTTAATGCCAAATGTTCACTACTGGCCATACGTCTCCCTCATAGATAATATACCATCATAGGTATTTACTATCGTTGCCACGCTTTGCAGTCTCCTGTATGCATCTCTTATTTAATTTACCTCTTTCGTCTCTTACAACTGGGTCTGCTAGATCGGAAGATCAAATTATTAGGACAAATTTTGAAGATGTCAGAATTTTTTTAATGTTCTCGCTCTCACAGAATACCAGCTTAATATTGCTATATTTCGTATGGTGAGTGTAGAAATCCGAAGACACCTTTTTACCGGAAACGAGGCATTCCATCCTAGTCCTCATTAGATTCTTAATTGCTCTAGACTCTTAATCGAAGATAAATGAAGATGTCTATGGACCACAGCAACCACTTATTATCGGGTGGACTGTGTGCTCGTTTGTCACCCTATCCTATATAAAAAAAGTATTTGAGTGCTTGGTAGGGCCGCGGGTTGAATTCCGCGCTGAACATGTATTTGTGTAGCCTTCAAATTATTGTTTAGCTATTCGATGCTTGTTCACCTGAAATTTATGTATAACTAACACTTCAACGATGCAGACAAAATACTAGGGGTTATTTTTTAAGTATCAAAGAACACGTGCACTCACTCGTCTCAGTATATTCGCGAAGCTTACGTATTTAAATCAAAGGAATAGGATAGATATTAAAAAGAAGGCATTTGAGAAATGGGAAGAACAGTTACAACAAGACCTGAAAAATGTCGAGGTAGCTCACGTGCAAGGCGGTAAAGGAAAACATTGAGAGGAACCTGTCTGAGAATTAAAAAAAAATTTCGAAGGCATGTGAAGTATGTCAACTTGGGATAGCGCAGTGGACATTTGCTTGCGTCGAAATGTGAAAGGGCCTGTGCCCAGCTGTGGTATGTACATAGGCTGTTACCTTTTGACCGACTTCAGAAAAGGGGGAGATGATTCATTTTGTATTCTTTATATTGTACAAAATTATTGTAAAGTGATATACGTATATAAATAATTCCGAACCAGGGGTATATAAAAAAAGAAATTTCAAATGTAATATATTTTTTATTCACCGTAGATTGTTGAATTAAAGTTATTTTATTTTATTCCGTTGGTCTTGTGGGTACAAATGTGACTACTGATCGTTACGTTCCGGTTTTGAATCCCGAGTCGGGCCAATAAATCAGTTATTAAGTTTTACCTTCAAGAAATTCTCAGTAGCTGCCCGAAGTCAGAGGGTTGGTGGTGACTCACCCTCGTGCCTCGGAAAGCACATAATGCTGTTGGTCCTGCGCCTGCTCTCTCTATAGTCGTGTCGGTTCACCGTCCCATCAGATTATGAGAGTGAGGGAATAGAGAGTGCACCTGTGCTTGCACATATACTATAATTCTGTCCTGTGCCGATAGCTAGTCCCCTTTGATGCTGGCCTACATGACCGAAATTCGGCCTGGAGAATATAATTATTACTATTCTGTTCTATTCTATACATATTATTGAAGCTGTGTTAGAGTATCCGTCACCCTATTTAATAAGACGTAAGAGCTGACTAGGAGAATTATCAAAAATTTGATGGTTTCCGATAGCCTGACACATAATTTTATATGTGGTGGAGCTATTCTGCCTTTACATTATGGTTTTAGCACGAATTATGCATTTCGGCCGGGGAATGACCACGCTCTTAGAGAATATCAGCGTAAAATAGCAGCTCTACATTATTGTGTTTTGTATGGTGAATGTAGAGAACCGGAGACCATTCGACTTGATACAAAGCATTCCATCTTAGTTCTCAGGGGTGACAACGCATCTGTATTTTGATTCTTAATCGAGGACAGATGTAGGTTTCTGTTGGCCTCAACATCCGGTGGAAAATTGTACCTAATTCTCACCCTTATTCTATAAAAAAATATGACTAAAATATCTAGACTGGCAACTGGGTGCAGCGACAAATTTTCGAACTGTCTGATACTGCGTTTGTTACAGTGTGGGGGACCAGCCGTGGACTTTCACGAGCTTGCAGGTTGAGGCGCACGCTTAATTCCGTGAGTGTTATGCCATCACGGATAATAAAAATGAACGGCTCCGTGGCGTAGTTGCTTCGCAATCAGGACCGCGGGTTCGAATCCCATATGGAAAAAGCATTTTTATGGCCTACAAATAAATTTTCCGGATCTGGATGTTTGTACTTGTGAAATTTATGTATATAAACTGACCCCAGGACACTTAAGAAAATCCTTGTGTGGAGGTAATGTTTTTTCAGAAATATGAGCTTATAATACGTTGGTTCTAAATTGTACGCATTACGACCATCTATGACCTGTTGTATTTACATCAGTTGTCAATTATACTATCAAATATTGCAAACTTAATCACAGTATGACAATGACCGTAGACAGCACTGCAATTGACCGCATCGCACCACGTGCGAGACGTAACTAGAACTTCCTGTCCCTCTCTCTGTCACACCTACGCCTTTTCCGTTTCAACCCCTGTCGTTATCCTTGTCTAGTACGGAAAATTGTAAGGGCTGTATCCGACGCTGCCTCAGGATATTCAGTTGACGTCGCGACGCCGCGGCGGGTAAATGTGTGTGGGGGTTGGCGATTTTTATCGTTTGTGCATCTTTCGTAAACTAAATTTGCATAGCAGGGGTGAGTAACGCAAGTTTTCACAACTTCCCCGTCGTTTGCGCGGCCGGAGTGCATACGTTGGTGCGGTCCTGTAACTGCAAAGTCCTGCTTCAACGGATTTGTTTGTGGTGTTGTGCGCAATGTGAGTTTGATTTTATTTTGACGGCTAGTCAAAAGTTTCGCGTGTGAGGATTCAAAAAAGTTGGTCCCAGTTGTAACGAGTTGTGACGTAACAGTGTGTGAACTAAGTGTGTGATAAAACTGAGACAGTTTATAGCGGTGAGTTATATTTTATTACAATAATCATACTTTAAAAAAACTTTATAATGCAGCAAACAAGCTTTTTAAGTATATTTTTATTTCAATTTGATACCATTCATATAATTTTAATTTATTAAATTAAAATTGCCAACATAATTACATATCAAAATAAAAGGGGTTAACTGAGAAAGATTGCCAAAAAGCATTAAGAAATAAAATAATTACTAATATATGAAAATTAATCATGTAGTGGCAGCGTAAGAATAACAACTACCCCATATCATTCCATGGGTGCCTTAAGAGGTAACAGAATTTGACAGAAATTGACAGATGGGAATTTAAATAGGAGATGGACATCAAAAATTTCCTAACAACACCTTAAAAAAAAACTGCGGTTGCCAAGCCGCCAAGCATCGCAACTATCGCAAAACCCCTCCTATGAGGCCGTCTGTGAAGCAGACCTTAGTTCAGTAGTAGACTTTTATAGGCTGTAATTGATAAATGGATGTAAAAAATTAAACTGTGAAAGAATTGTGGTGAGAAAGATTCTAGAGTGACAGCCGCGTTCCGGCAATCGGAGCTTAGGACGACCATTCTGCTGAGAGTGATGGCCTGGCAGACTCACGGGAACTCGGAGGATGCAGTTGTCTCAGGAAAGCGAGGAGGCCTGTTTTTTATTTCATTTATTTATTAGAAGTAAAAACGGAAACTTTTTTATTCAATATAGATTATAAATAATACTGACTGAAGGACGCTTTATTTTTAATTTATCACTAGATACGAAATAATACCTCTGTTCTGGGAAGAACTGACAAGAAATCCAACGGGACTATTTTTTTTAAAATAACAGCTTGCAATCATGTATGTTACAATTAAACAACACAAAACAAATTAGAAATAGCTTTGTAGCGATCACCCTTCCTGGGGGTTATTATCATCCATAAATTCCTTAATATTATAGTAACGCTTTATAAACAAACTTTTGTTAAAAAAGCGTTACCGTAATTATTAAAAACTACGTAGTTTAATAAACTTTTTGAACTTTGTGCTGGTCAAATTTTGTATATTTTCTGGGATTTTGTTGTAAAAGCGTATACATCGCCCAAAAAATGAATAACTGACTCGGTGGGGTCGTGTTATTGGTATTACTAGCTTGTGACCGTTCCTAGTATTAACAGAATGTATATCACTAAATTTTGTAGAACTAGTTTTATTTTTATGTACGTACATTACATTTTCACAAATTTATTGAGAGGCCAAAGTTAATATATTAGTTAATTAAATTTTTTTTCTATAAACGATAGATTGCTGTAATGGCCATTTTTTGTAAAACAAATATAATTTCAGTGTCAATCGCGTGTACCCATAGCAAAATACCATACCAAATTATGATATGGAAACAGCTAAAGTAAACTAGTCTAGCTGTTTCAACACTGGTAAGAGTTCTAATCTTTTTACTACATATGCTGCAGAACTAAGTCTTTCTTTTATAGGATGGGATGACAAACGAGCACACAGGCCACCTGATGGTAAGTGGTTGCTGTGGCCCATATACATCTACATCTATCCTCGATTATGAATGAAAATGCAGATGCGTTGTCATCCGTGAGGACTGAGGTGGAATGCCTCGTTTCCAGTAAAAAGGGTCTCCGGTTCTCT
>DWHP01002749.1:0-14095 GCA_018247895.1 Parnassius honrathi
TCGCCAACACGCATTGGGGCAGCGCGGCGGATAATTCCTTGCCCTAAAACCCTCTCAGAAATGAGCGGAGGCCTGTGTCCAGGAGTGGGACGTATATAGGCTGTAACTTTACTTTAACTTTTACAGTGGACTTTAGCGGCGTCATGAAATAAAAAAGATTTAATATAAATATGAGAGCTGTGAAAAACGTCTGTCTGCTGACAACTTTTTAAACAAAAATAAATTTGCACTAAATAGCATCTTTAAAATACTCTATTTATAACTCACTCTTTCCATTCAGTAATATAATATATAAACTAATTATTTTTTTTAATACATTTTCTGTCGTATAATCCTAAAAATGAGAAAATTGAATTTTAAAATTTTCCTTAGTAAGAGTATTTTCCTTTAAGTTTTTAATATACTGTTTACGGAATTATCACAAATCTGTTTAGGTGAAATTAATTTAAGTATAATGATTATGAAAAACTTCAGTTTCCAAAAGGTATATTTATGGCAACATTGTAAAAGCATAGGATGATTTGCGACTGCAAATGAGACGTTTCTCGCTCCGGATGACGCTTCGTGTCATCGAATTGGGTGGGTAGGTAATCTGGTGTAAATTATATGCGTGACATTTAAATCTCTATTTTTTTATAGGAGAGGGGGCAAACTAGCATACGGTTCACTTGATGTTAAGTGACTACCGCCGCCCATGAACAACTGCAACACAAGGGGAATTGGAAGTGCGTTACCGGCCTTTTAGAAAGGAGTAAGTCGCCGGTGGTAAACTATTCCATACAGAGGTCCTACGCGAATAAAACTCCTAGTGAAACGTATAGTGGTGGATAGCCAAGCATCCAGATGGTGTAGATAGTATCGGGAGGTTTGCCGCGTAGTGCGTTCATGAAATTTGGCGGCTGCGATTAGTCAGAACAATTCCTCAGAGCTTCCCGTGATAGATGCGAAAAAAAAAATGCAAAAAGATGCAACATCGCTTTGCAGCGCCAGTGAATCGAGCCGATTGGAAAACGGCATCGGTCGTCGACGATTCCGGTCGCTCTGCGCTGAATGCGGTCAAGTGGAAGGAGCTAGCACATGGGAGCCTCAGCCCAGAGATGGGAACAGTATTCCATGTGAGGCCGAACCTGCGCCTTGTAAAGTTGCAGGCGGTGTACCGGCATGAAATATTGTCCCGCTCTGCTGAGCTCGCCAAGCTTTTTAGAGGCCAATTTGGCCTTCTCTTCCAAGTGACCACAAAACTGCACGTCATTCGACATGTCGACACCGAGGATTCCGATACTGGCTGAGGCAACAAGGGAGTGCCTTGAAACTTAGAGGAGATACGACAAAGGGGTTATTTTTAGCGGTTAACGCGCAAATTTGTGTCTTCTGAGGGTTAAACTGGACTAAATTTAATCGCCCCCAATCCGAGAC
Organism: Parnassius honrathi; assembly: GCA_018247895.1. Classification (NCBI taxonomy): domain Eukaryota; kingdom Metazoa; phylum Arthropoda; class Insecta; order Lepidoptera; family Papilionidae; genus Parnassius; species Parnassius honrathi. Next base: position 1,417 of record DWHP01002749.1, read on the forward strand.
TTTGTTCAGCAAAGACTCGACTTCAGAGATAAGTTTGTCTCGGTACATGGAGACGTTTTTCCGAGAAATATTGGCACGGCCAGTGTACAGAGCATCACCAGTGCAGTTATCCGCATAGCAATGAATGTTACCGGTTTGCAACATACCATTGATATGCAGAAGAAACAGCGTTGGCGATAGCACACAGCCTTGTGGAACGCCAGCATTAATAGACTTGTAATCGGAGCATGCACGATTTACAACGATCTTGATGCTCCGATTTGCAAGAAAGCTAGTGATCCAATTGCACAATTTCTCGGGAAGCCCATAGGAAAGGAGCTTCGAAAGAAGCACTTTTGTGCCAAACCCGATCGAAGGCCTTCGCAATGTCCAAACTTACGGCCAATGCCCGTTAGTTTGGACATTTTGGATGACAGTTGACATTGAGGATTTTTATTTGAAAGCTGATGCTTTTCATGTAGTTCCATATAAATTTGACCCTGACCAGTAGTTTTGAGTTACGCTAATGTGTATTTAATTGACTTCGACTACATTGATGTTGTTCTCTTTTTTATGTCTAAGTCGCTTGAACATTTTTTTTATTTTACCACTTGTTGTCGTGTGTTGGTGTCTGGGTTAAACTTTGGAATGGCTGAACCGATTTTAACGAAATTTCATGAAGAGATACCGTGCAATGCCAGGAACGACGTAGGGCTATATTTCATTCCAAAAACCTATTTGTTAAAACCGATAAAATTATATAGTTAATGGTCTTTATCTTAAATCTAAATAACACCAACATTAGTTTTGTATTTTAAATCTAAAGTACCCAGGCGCAGTCAGGGTGGGTCGCGAGTCTTTAATAAAAAGTGAGCTGACCTCCTTAGGGTTCTCGGTGCAGACGACACACAGCTGCACTTCGGCGAGATTCCGCTCCCGGGCGTGTGCGCGGCGCTCCTTGCGGCCGGCGGCCAGTTGTCGCTTCATCGAATCCTCCAGTTCGCGTCTCTTTCGCCTCTTTAGATATTTGTACGCTATTCTGCCTGAAGCTAGCACCGCTACTGCACCGAACACTATCAGCAGGATTCTACAATGATAAAAGAAGTGAGGAACACTTGAAATAACTCCCTATCTCGCGTCAACTCTAAATAAGTTTAATAGACACGGGTCTCTTCCACAGCAGGCAGAATTTACCGTTCTCGCCGAATAAACGAAAATTATCACATCAAGTTTGTATTGCAATTAGGATCTGGAAATCACCGGTAGATCGTTATTATTTAACTATTCTAATAATAGTCTACTGAGTAAGTTACCACTGCAGCTCAGGGACACTTAGGTACAACCGATTACAAGCAAATAAGATAAACATAAATCTATAGCCTATAATATTCAATTAAATATTTTTTATTAAAAAAAATTGATTGAATATTATTTCAATAAATAGATTACATAATCAAAATGGGTTTCTAACCCTTAAACTGCAACACAACCGTGGATGGACCCATCTTTTTGAAGATTACCTCTAAGGTATCAAGACGAATTTCTAGGTACCTATGATACTTACAATATTTTTCATTGTACTTTCATACCTATTTCGAAAAATTTCTTCCTCGACAGGAATTCAAAGTAAATTTACAAATACTCTGTAATTGTCAAAAGGATTTTTTAAAATTGCACACCTTTCGTTCCGTATTTAGTGGGACTTACTGATATTATTATTAACACGCTACAAAAACATAAGAAATGAAAAATGTTTTAAAACAAAACTTGTAACCATTAATAAATAATCCTAAAACACAACTCACATGATTGTGACAAACATGACGCGAAATTGGGACTCGATTAGGAACAATTAAATGCTCACATTTAATCGAAGCAAGCAGGTCGCTTCAATACACGTCTTTATTACAAATGTTGCAGTAAATGTGTCAGTCTAAATTCATTCACCGTAAAGCTGTAATTCTCAGATGTTTTTCTAAATGAAAAAAAAAATGGTTGTCTATAAATTCGGTTTACGGACAATAGTTTTACGTGATAAGTGGCAACGTCATAAGAAAACTTTGATGAAATGATTGCATACTTTTATGAATAAAATTGAATCATTTTTATTGAATTATCACTATTTACAAGCTGACGCTCAAACCGATCGTGCCTTTCGCTCGCTCGTGCAGCACTCTCGCTCCGATCGTAACGTTACAATGAGCGTATCGTTATAATGAGTCATCCTTTTTCGTGCGTGCAGCCGGCGTTCATTGATTTATTAGCCGTTGTCAAGTCAAAATTATTGTGCTTATAAATGCTAACAAAAAGTTTCAACTTGAAAAACTGTATAGTAAGAATAATTTATAAGACTGGCTCTTACCTTAAAAAATCCCTAGAACTGGCAAGTCTTTTCAACAAACTGGATTTTGTAGCGGTAGTAAGGTATAACGGCAGCCCGTCTTTGGGCGGTTGTATTTTTAGCGCGCCAGAATGAGATCTACTGAGTTCTCCAATAGCTGTGATGTAGGAGCCATCACGGAGCATCTCTTCCATGGTTTGCAGGCCACGTTGCCGGACGCCCGAGAAGAAGCCCCACACGTGGTCAATTACGCCAGGCGACATGGGCTCGAATTTGTCCGATATTACATCCAAGTCTAGTAAACATATTTTCTTATCAATTTAATGTATTAAAAACTTGTATTTTCTACTCTCATTCCTAAGAATACAATATTTATTATAATAATAAAAAAGATAAACTAATTACTATACAGTCCTACGCCCCGTGGTAGTGCCAAGAATGCTGGTTGCAAATCCTCGGTGAATGGCTATACTTAGCTTTCGAGCGAGAAAGAACCAACTCTGTTGTCACCCACGGCAATGATAAGTCGCATAGAATTCCTTTAGAAACTATCGCACGTGAACCCCGTGAATATAGTTATTTCTCAGAGACCATAAAGTTTTTAACTATAAATTTTATTTTTTCAAGAGCTGTGGTAGCTGGGTCTAAGTGCCTCGCATTTTTTACAGTAGGCGAGCAGCTTGGGTCCGATCCCCACCGGCACCAATTAAATTGTTTATTCAATTTTAAGTGTAAAACATCACGAGGTAACCTTGTAATGTCTAAGGAACGTATTATTTTAACAGAGTTCATCAAAAAATTGTAATGGCTTTACAAAAATCTGTCAGAGAAATAAAATATTTTGAGGATATGTGAAGTCCACCAATACCTAAAATAGCAGTGCGTCGGTTTAATTGCATTTTTGACAAAAATACGCTTAAGCCCCTGGCAGATACGAGTGTATAGGCTGCAACAAGTTGTTTTTTTTATACAACAGAAGTGACAAACGAATTCACAGTCCAAGTGTTAAGTCCTGCATTTATTTCCAATGATCAAGTTACCATTAACTTTAAATCCTAATCTTAATATATATAAATTACGTGTGACGTTGTTTGTCCGCGATGGACTCCGAAACTGCTTAACCGATTTTAATCAAATTTGCACACCGCGTGCAGTTTGGTCCCCTTGTGTAGTGACCCACAATTTTTTTTTGCGAATTTAAGGATTTTTAATAGGACATGACAAAGGGTCGTCGAAAAAGGTAGAACAACGTCTGACTGGCAAGCTAGTATGACGTAATTATGAATTAAAGTAAGCTCTTTGCCATTGTAGTGGATTCTCTTATCCCTTCGTATCCATTATCGTGTATCGTAAGGGGCGACAGATGGTGAAAATGAAACAGAAGATGAACAGAACATATTTCTGACAACTCAAAAGCTAGCTCAGATCTTAGCTAATTAATTTTAAACATCTTCAATATAATGCATTTCCGCAAAGTAATGTCTGATGATGCCAACTATAGAAAATAAACTTCCTAAGAGGCAATATATTGAGGAGGCATAGGCCTAAAGTCCATTGCTATACATATGTTTAGCAGTGGACTTTCGTTAGACTGTAATGCATTAATGAATGAATGGTTTCATATATTTTAATTCTAAACGTACCCAATAATTCGGCAGCCAGTGCATCCACAACCTCAATACTGTAGTGTCCATTACTGAGCACGAATGGTGTTGAATTGCACACTTCATGAATTGTACGAGTCTGATCCGACCAAAACCCGGCGGAAGTTCTTGCTATGACATGCTCCTTTATTGTCAATCTAAAAATTTATTTATTTATACACTTTATTGTACTAAAGGTACAAACGGCGGACTTAATGCCATATGGCATTTAGTGGGAGATGTGTGTACTGCAGTGGGCTAGGATGAAACCTAAAATTGATAAATTTCACACATACACATACCCCCCCCCCACACACACACTTATCATAAAAAATTCTCGGGTACTCATCTATTATTCACCATACACACTAAAATTTAATATTGTTTCAGTCTAAATTATTAACAGTTTGCCTATTCGCGAAAAAATCAAAATAATTAAATAATTGTAATGTTCATATATGACTCACAGGACAATAAGATGATTAACATTAATACTTCATCCAAATACCAGAAAAATGCGTTAAAATGCGTGGCTTCCGATGATGGCGTAAAGTACGTACTTAGTTTACCAATACTGTCAAGCAGCTGTGCCAAGGGTACGAGACGTCTGGCACTGCGACTGTGAACACGCCTGCTAAGTGTGACGTATATGGCACATTCACGCCGCAACAAAGGAAAAGCCTTATTTTTATGTTGCATGCTTTCATTTTTATGAATCAGTCTTTCACATGCTAATGAAAAAAAAAAGAAAAAGGAGTTTTATATGAGGTTCCGTGGATAAATATTTATACCGGCGTTTGTGTGGACGAAGTCGTATACACAATAATAGGTAAATGTGTCCCAATTAAAATTAGATTCTGTGAAGTGCGTGATAACAAACGATCACTCAATTTTATTACACAAATATAAAGGACCTGTGTGGCCAATTCTTTGTGTCAAACAGGTACCAAATTACCAAATCAGGAGTTTTATAGTTGGAGGGATATGGTGTATCATTTGTTATATCATAAAATCTGTAATAAAAATAGTTACTGATGCACTTAATCTAAAAGAAAAATAGGATATAAATGAGTGTTTTGCAATGTTTTAGGAGAACATTATAAATAGGCACTGATTTTCTTAAAACTTTGATATGTACTTATGTGTATTTACATATATTCGATGAATCCTTATATTATTATATACTAAGCCGAGGTTGAAAAAGTTGTTTATTGCTATTTTAAGTGCTTTTTAGTCACGCGCTCGGTGAAGGAAAACATCGTAAAGACACCTAAAATGTTTAAGTATTAAAAAAATAACATGCGAAGTACGCCAATAAGTATTGGGAGTAGAGATCTCTTTTTCTGTTCCTGGATCCACTCAGTATGAGAGCAGCCTTCAGCTCAGCAGTAGCCTGTGCATTATTATTATTATTTAAAAAGGAGGTAGTTTAAAAATTAAAAAACAAAGCATTTCTTTTAATATGAAATACCTTTTTCTTTATATACCAACCCACCGGCACCCAATCGTACCAACTTCTTCGCCAGGTAGTTAGTACACGTACGGTAGTAGTACCAACACGACCTATACACAGTTTGTTCTGGAAACCACCGATTGTTGGTGGTAAATCTGTCCAAATGTACGAACCCAATATCACAAACTGGTGTAGAGTGTAACGTTACTACTGCGAGTGTCTTGGCTCTAAGTTTGTCAACTCGGCCAGTCCATGATGAATATCGCCTATATAGCGAATTATGTCGCTTGGCCTTGGAAAGATCAGCATTGCATTAGACACAAAGAAGAATAACGGAGGAGCTTTCTTAGCAAGGCTTGATCCATATTAATTTATAAATTATTACATTGATAACGGCTCGGTATCGCAGCTGCGGCGCTGCGGTACCCGGGTTTGTATCCCGCAAGAAACAAGTATTTGTATATATAATAAAAACGTTACTACAACACTAGAATTTTCTTCGGTATTGTGGAGGCAGTTACATATATAAATTGCTCAAGGACAAACAACCAGACCCGGAATAATTATTTGTAGACGATACAAATATTTGTTCCGCTCGGGATTCGAAACCACGGCCATCAACGCTGCAACTCATTGCTAAGTCATTGTGCCACGGATAATAGTTTATTATTTTGGGGTCTGGATGTTCGCCATTGTGCAGTTTTTGTATGCAAAACGCCTTCACGGTCCAGAAGTCATTCCTACTGTAGAGTTACTGTAAAGGTACTGAGAGTACTGCTTTAAATAATATGGGGTTAATGTTCAAAATAACTCTAAAAGACGTTTAGACGTTAGCCTCACTTTTTGTAATAATAAGTAGGTTGGATTTATATAGGTTGTTTACGGCTAAATCAAATACCGACAGACTCTTGAGTTTTTTCAAAGTATGCATTTTATCCTGAATAAATGCTGATAGCAACAATTTATGCTGGTGTAATGTGAGAACGTGCTCCTTCACCGGTCGAGCTGACCCATTTGTGCTGCCACCAAAATTCAGCTGCAGCGTGGCTCTACCACGTTATTTTTTGAACTTGTTTACGGAAAAATAATTGCAGAAAAGAAATTGAAATATCTGTTTTAACGTAAAAACAATGTAAAGTTCGTTATTTAATAATAGTCGCAAAACAAAAAAGCTCGAATTTTTTTGAGCGTCGCACTAACGTATTATTGTAAAGTTTTTATGTTTTATTCTATTCTATTCTATTCCTACACCCTAACGAACAAAAATACAAATGGCACTCGAATAAATTTCAGCCCCTATTTGGATGATCAGTCAGTACTTTAGTTTTTTTTTCAATTTTGATACCATTTTGCTGTTATGTCGTATTTTCCTTATCCGATCTAAATATTGATTTAAAAATTTAAATTACTTTATTTATTTATTTGTATTACGCAGCGCGATCGTTGACAAGCGTTTTGCCGTGTCGATTTTGACCTTGGTGTCGGTTACTCATTTACACATGCTGGAAACTAGTCTTCCATCCACTAACGTACAATAATTTACCTAAAGATACATAATATGTATTATTTAACAATTTGGTTTTTTACTAGGTTTTTTTGTACTTCTGTAAATAATATAATATATAATAAAAATATAACTAAAAATACCTATGGTATTAATACAGTTCAATGCAGGTTCGATTTTTTAACTGTACATTGTTATCACACATGTGTACATGTTATCATGTAAAAATCATCGTCATCATCATCATCATCATTACAGCCCTTCATAAGTCCACTACTGAACATAGGCCTCCCCCAAGGTATGCCACAAAGCACGGTCCTGAGCCACCTGCATCCATCGACTTCCTGCATGTCTTACCAGGTTGTCACTTCATCTAGTGGGGGGTCGCCCTACACTTCACCTACCGGTACGAGGCCACTCGATAAACCACTCGAGAAACGTTTTTCCTCAATGGTTGTAGGTTCTTCGAACTATATGGCAGGCCCATTGCCACTTCAGCCTACTAATCTGTTGGGCTATGTCGGTCACTAGTTCTACAACGGATATCCTCATTTCTAAGTTTATCATGCAGAGAAACCTTTGAGCATCCTCATACTGCCAGCAGTGAATGACCATGTCTCGGTTCCATAGGTTATCACTGGAAACATGCACTGGTTGTACAATTTAGTTTTCAGGTTTTAAGGTATACCTGACTAGGAGATGCCTAACTTCTCGAATGCTGCCCTGCAGTTGGATAGGTGTAACACTTTGTGTAATACTACTCAGGAGAAAATTTTTAATTAAGGAACCTTTAGAACACAGTGACTCAAACATAAAATGGACTTTGATTGAATTTGGAATTTCTCCAGTTTATCAAAATTAATAACAATATCTTTGTAACATAATGACAGCAAATCTGTATATATTATATTTCATACCTTCATGGTAAGATTTGCTTCTCTTCTGATGATACTAACATGATGCCATTGTGTATCATTAAGATAAATCCCTTTAGGTGATGATAACTCACTCTCTCCTGCTCCAAGATTTATATGCAGTTTCAAACGACCACTCTCCAAGCGAATCTAGAACAGTGGAATGGTAAAAATTATATTATTATAAAATTAACTTAAACCTTGTAGAACTTTATGAAATACATTTAAAGATTAAATACAGTAAATGTCTTTTTTAAAAGGTAAATAAAGTTAACACAGCAATAATATCAATAATGTAAAGATACAAGTGTTAAAGGAAATTTTTAAAATTAAATATTATACAAACTGCATTTTAAGCTATTGTTACTACACAACATACCATACAATAATCCGTTTTTCCAGCAGCAAGTAGAAGAAGAGCATCAGAAAGATGAGTACGGAATTTAAAACTTATGTCTGTTATTCCTTTGGCTTCTTGAAGAGGGTATGATATGTAGCTGGCTCCATAAAAAGATGCTGTTAGAAAAATATTTTTTTTTAAATGACATAAATATAATTAAATATATTCAATATCTAATTTATGCGAACTTAAACATTCAATGAAAAGAGTAATATTTGAAATTAAAAAACTGAAAAGTAAATTCATATTGAATGTAAAATAAAATAATATATTTTATTGCGTTAAAATATCGTACGACGTTTGTTTTAAAGACAAAAATAAACTTACCTTTATCATATGCCAGGCCAAAAGAAAAAAGAGACAAAACCAAAAGCAACTCCATTTTAAAGTAATTAAGTACTATCTTAGAAGAGACGCACAAAACATAATATAATTAGCACATTTTTGAAATCGTTATATTATGTGTTGTAAAACTTTTATGCGCCCCTTCACAAAGCAACACATTACATTGTGGAGACATCTTCAAATCAACATTGACGACTGGAGACAGCAGGCATAGATAAGAGTGTATAACAACAGGCGTGGCGTCACACAAAAGGAATACGGTTGTTGTTCACTACGACGAAATCATATTTAACGTTTACAATATTATTCTCCTTATGGAAACATATATTCACTTAAACTATATATTTATTCAAATATAATGCCGCTCAGTCAGTTGTAACAAGTCCATAAACCTGGTGTAACAAATAAATTACTGTAATTCAGGTATACAAAAAGTACTCTGTGCTGTAATCGTACAATATTTTTGTATTCTGGATTACGATCTGTATACGACATAGATTACTGAAGGAATACGATGCGAAATGTCAACCATGAAGGTTAGAGAACAGGAGAACGATCGCCGTAGAAAATAGTGTCCCAGAAATATTACAAACTAACTAGATACACACTTCAGAAATATAGACACCATAAGTGAGGCGCTGCGATCGCTAAGTTCAGTCAATAAAAGTAATTTTCGGTCTATTTTTCTGATCAGACGCTAAACCACTTGCACATCCACGCACAATAAAATATTTCTCCATGTTTAAATGTTTCTTTTTGTATCAAATTACAAAACTACGGAGCATGAAAATTTTCTCACCAATGCCGCGGAGAAAATTAGTACATTATTGGTACATTATTCAACCTACTTCATCGCCTTGTACTCATAAACAGCTAACTTCGCAGTCACTACTCACCGACATCAGCGCCGCTATTAAATCTACAATTTCCAAGGACAGGCCGGCTATGCTTTAGTATACGTAGTGATCGTTCTCCTGTTCTCTAACCTTCATAATGTCAATATAGCACAGCAGTCAGATGCGTAGATGCACCACAAACTATAAACCAAAGAGTATAGTAAATATACATGGAGGTTAGAGAATAGGAGAACGATCGCCGTAGAAAATAGTAGGGAAGGTGCGTATTTACGTGACCAGCAACTACGCCGACCAAGTCCCGATCCAAAATACTTGCAAGACTACAAAGTATTTAAATATCCTCGCTCTGCCGACACTTGACGCGATTCTGCTCCTTATATATGTTACGGATCAATGCTCTATCAAGGTATAGTTACTTTAAAAGATTGGAGGTTTTTTTTGTAAACGCGATTGTGCTCTTTATTTGTATATAGTTACGGATCAATGTTCTATGCAAGTATTTTCCTTCCAACAAGGTTTGAAAGTTGGAACTTTTAAAGGTTTGGAAGTTGTTTTTGTAAACGCGATTGTGTTCTTTATTTGTATACAGTTACGGATCAATGTTCTATGCAAGTATTTTTCTTCCAACAATGTTTGCAAATTGGAACTTTTAAAGGTTTGGAAGTTGTTTTTTGTAAACGCGATTGTGCTCTTTATTTGTATATTGTTACGGATCAATGTTCTATGCAAGTATTTTCTTCCAACTAGGCTTGAAACTGGGAACTTTTAAAGGTTTGGAAGGTTTTTGTAAACATGATTATGCTCTTTATACGCATATAATTCCAAATGTACATTCCAATTGTAGCTCATCTTAGTGGTTGTTTGTTGTGCAGTGTGTGATCTTGCGTTGTCGTGAAGCAGCAGTGGCCTAGAGCGATTGATCAATTTCGGTTGTTTAGCAGCTAGTTCTTCCACATATTATATTCTTGTGAAAGAGAGTGACTCATTTTACACAATTTGTCTGGTTGGCATACCAGAATGTAAATATATTTAACAATTCTACTGGTAGTCCCCTGTCCTCTAGCTTTGCCCATAATATGTTATAAGACACTAAGTCAAACGCCGTTGACAGGTCTAGGAAACAGCTATACACTTGTGTCCCGCGATTAATATAGTATTGGACAGTGTGACTGTGAGTGTGATAGTAGACCCCAGACCGAAACCCAAACTGTGCGTCATGTAGGTTAGCTGTTTTTTACAAGGTAAGAATTAAGCACACCATACAACACCTCAGTAATCGTCGTTGTCAATGATACGATAATTTTTCTAGTCCGAGACGTCACCCGTCCTATTCTTCACAATGGGCACCACAATTGTTTTTAACATTTCTTTGAGTAAATAAGAATGTCTGATACACATTGTGAAAAACAGTAAAAAAACTCTCGTGAGATTAGCACCAGCATGCTTAAGATGCTCAACACTAACGCCATCATGCCCAGGAGACTTGCCACCAGTCATATTTTTAGAGGATTTCGCACTTGTTTTGCTGTAACATACACTAGTTTATTTTCTTCCTGACACAAAGGCTTGTTAAAAGTAGGAACCGAGGGGCCCAGCGGTGAGTTGACTTTAAAATGAGTCCTAAACATTTCTGCAATACGAGCAGGCTTATTCTCCCCTGCAACACTTGTTGGCAAACCAGACTTAACATCAAGCTTTCTTGTTGCCTTCCAGAAACGATCAAAATTTTTAGCAGACCTATGTTGGGCCAAAACGTCCATTTTAAGTTGGTCTTGATTCTGTTGGCACCATTTAGTCGACTTTTGAATATTTTACGATTCGTCATCTGCTTATAGATTCTACGAGACTTAGACCGATTATTTAGCAATCACACTTGACCTTTAAGCCTGGTCTGCTTGTGAGCATCATAAACGTACTTGTTCCATCCACATAAATGCCTGTTGTTGCTCCTCTTTCCTCCACGAGTCGTACTGGACTTACTTGCCGCATCCCTTAAGAAATGTACAATATTCTGATAAAACACATTTCGCGGCTGCAAACTCAGAAGGAAAATCAATCTCACGCTTACTGTTATTACACAGGTCACGGTACTTAGCTATCTGGGCCTCGTATTGCTCTCCCCATATAACCATGCTTCGTTGCAGGCTACGTGACGGCAACTTAGGTCTAATACACTTAGGTCTTTTTTTTTCGTGGGGAAATCCTCATAGATACCATTCGTTGCGGGGGCAACGAGAAGGTTATGCCGGACTCTTACCGGCTAAAACCCCACGTTGGTCATCATCAGCGTATACGAGGGGTCCCAGGATCTTCGTTCGGAACGCAACCGGAGCCCCTCCACGCTTTGCTACACTAATAGCACGTCCCAGGGGCAATACTTGCTACCCCCAGAACCCTCGCAGTGCTACCACGATGGCTCGAGACCACTTTCGAGTCTTCGTCCTCCTCAGGGGTTACCTAACTAGGCGTTCGAGGCCCCCGCCCCGAACGTCCTTAACAAAATTTAATTAAATTGAAGTGACAACAACACTGCAGTCTACGGTCCTCGTGAATGATCTAGAGTCCACGTGATGGTAAGTGGCTACAGCAGTCCATGGACACCAGCAGCAAACTTCAAGCTGCAGATGCGTTATCACCTCGAGAATTAAGATGGAGTGCCTCGCAACTCGTATTTATAGTGGCTTTCCAATACTATTTAGGTCAGAAAAATGGCAGTGCTCAGTCCATGGATAGCTGCAGCTAAATTCAAGCAAAGAAGGCTACAGAAGAAGGCTATATAAGTAATTTAATTGTGTACCTTGTACCTTGCACATGCCTATTCTTGCGCTTTTTGTTGTGTTGGCTTTTTGTTGTGCCCTTTTCCTAAATGTTGTTTTATTTTTATTTTTCAGATTTTATAAGTATATTTTCGTATATAAGTATAGTGTGTTTATAAGTGTTGGAACCTGTGCTTAGTGTGATTAGTTAAATTTATTTTATTCCACCTATGTCTCTGGCGTTTACTGAAAGTCAGTAGTTGTAGTTAACACTATGTGGTTTCTATAAAATTTCTGCTAAGCAGACGCCTTTTTTGTTCTATTCAATTAAATTATTCTGTTATCTTATTTTTTATGTATGTTTGGAACCGAATAAATTATATTATATTATTAATATGACCGTATGTAGATGCCGTGGTAGCTCAGATGGTTAGCGCTCGCTGTAAATTTCACAGTACGCGAGCAAACCGGGTTCGATCCCCGCCGG
>DWHP01002750.1:0-14095 GCA_018247895.1 Parnassius honrathi
ATATATATATATATATATAAACACACATACATACATATATGTATACTACACACATACATTAGTATATACATATACAAACATATAAGTAAGTAAATACATATACATACAATCTTCTTTAGTAGGCCGTGAAGTCCACCGCTGGGCTGGAGGCCCTACTGTTATAGGAAGGCTATACTGGGAAGAATATTTTTACGTGGTAAAGCCATCTTGCAGCTATAGCACAAATGAGTTGGCTCGACCAGGGAAGGACCACACTCTTACAGAATACCAGAGCGTAAAATATTAACTTAATGCTGCTGTGCTCCGTATAGTGAATGTAGAGAACTCTAGTGTAGCGTAGAGCAACCGACTCTTTTCAGAAAACTTTTTAAGTTAGTCGGATTTTTAGTTACTGTTCTAACTATTGGGATTGTTTAATATTCTGATACTATATGTATAATGAATGTGATACTTATATCGATAAGAAACAAATTCCACTGCGCTGCCTTATAACGCTGTCCAACCCACTTAGGTGGCCATTGTTAACTTTATGTTCAATCGATACCGTCGGCAAGTACATCGTAAATGGCCATCTAACAAAATACTTTGACCATATTGGTAGTAATTAATCAATAGTGTGTTTATGTAACAATGCATGTGGGACATGGACCCGCTTTCATTCGCCGTGGCCCGCTCAATTTTGATGCAGCATTTTTGGTAGGTACATACGTGACAAGTAAACGCTTTCCAAAATTATAAACGCTGAAATAAAAATAATATAAATTGATTTCGTCAATTCTTTACTTTATTTTAATTTTAAAAGACGCTATCCCCTTCCCCCCCCCTACACACACACACACACTAGGATTCTCTCATGTATTGTGGCGGCAGTTTACAAACATAAATTGCACAAGGACAAACATCCAGACCCGAGAAAATTATTTGTAGGCCGTACATATACTTCCGTGCCAGATTCGAACCCGCAACCTTTAGAGTCGCAACTCAATGCTAAGCCACTGCGCCACGGAACAGTCGAAAAGGGTCGGTTCTTATATCTTACGATTTGAAGTAGTATGTATTTTATCAGATGTTTCCGTGTGAATGTGGTCTTTTGTTTCTTTCGAAAATCGGCATAGTTTAAAAATACATTAAAAATGTATAAATATTACAAAAAGTATATAAAGCATAGATAAAAAAGAAAATTTCCGAACGTACATTGAACAGGCTTTATAATGGTGGCAGTTGTGCTATATTCATTCCTCATCTTCAGTCCGTAACGGGATACGAGTGTGCACCTCCAAGCGCCATTGATGACGCTTCCTCTTACTAGCTTGAGTAATTCACACATGTCAAGTACGAGACATTTATCAGAGGCATTAAAAGCAAAGCTTTATAGCATTTTCCTAATACTTACAACGCATGGATCGATATATGGTAATAAATTTTCTTTAGCCACCACCACGCCTCTAACACCAGTTTGGCGTGATTTTGTGTCGTTAACTTTACAAAATTAAAGGATCATGTGTATTAAATGCTTACAAATTAGTTAGTTATACATTCTATATATGTCTAACGGCTGGGCCCATGCTCAGAAAAGGGACGATCTTTTTTCTGAAAGAGTTAAGAAGCATTTAATCCGTTGTGCTGCCCCAGTGCGTGTTGGTGGTCGATATTTATCATACTTGTAAACAAATAATAATGTCAATTTACCTAGAAATTGATTATTAGGAACATAATACCTATTGTTAGTCAACTGGAGGCAGTCGTTCGCCCCGAAATCAGTTAAATTGAAGGGCTACCGTTTCATTTTGACTCGATTACTGTTTTTGAAACATTTTTTTTTTATCAATTTATTTGTTTACATAACGTTGAAATGTAGACAATATTAAACACATTGAAATATAGAAAAATAAAAATTATAAAAAAATAACTAAAACTAATAACTTAAATTGTCACACAGTCCCACTGTCGTGGTATCGCGCCAAGAACGCCAGCTGCTTTTCCTCGCTGAATATGTAAATTTAGTTAGCTTTTGAGCAAGGGAAAAAATCAGCCCTCTTAAGACCAGCAGTCGCGGATAGAGTTCCTTTAGGAACATCACCGCACGTGTATCCCACGGCCGAGAGTCTCTACAGAAAATATGTGTCATATGTCCCTACACATCTCTACACAAACATGTAGTCATCTAACAGATACTTATATTTGCGGCACTTACCCAGTTCAGCTGCCTCTGATGCCGCCCCGGATCTAAACGATGTAGCGACATCCTACACTAGAGCTTTACCTCTACCCAACAAACCCAACCCTCCCAAGGGACCAATGTCATACCGTCGGGTCTCTTGCCAACTACTCTGAATATTCCATAGGGCTCTAAAACCGAAGGAATATTTTTAGAGACAAAAGCTAGCTTTCAATTTCAGAAATTATTGATTTTCCTCATCCTCTTCATACAAAAGAAGTGAGTGGAGTTGGCAAGCGACACACTGTGGTACCCTAGCGGATATTTCTCGGCCAAAGTGGCAATATATCGAGGATGGGTCAAATTAAAGAGTCAAATTGTAGCACGAATGTATCGGCCCAACCGGGGAAGGACCACGCTCTCACAGAATACCAGCGTAAAATAGCAGCTTAATGCTGCTGTGTTTCGTATGGTGAGTGAAGAGAATTGGAGACCCTTTTTACTGGAAACGAGGCGTTCCATCTTAGTGCGCAGGGATGACAACGCATCGGCATATTATTTTTTACCGAGGATAAATATAGATGTTTATGGCTCAAAGGGTGCATTTACCATCAGGTGGACTTTTTTATAGAATCGGGTGAAAAACGAGCATACAGTTCACCTCCCACCATCCAGTAAGTAGTGGCTGTGGCCGATAGACTTCTACATCTATCTTCGATTACGAATTAAAATGCAGATACGTTTTCACCCGTAAGGAGTAAGATGGAATGCCCCGTTCCCAGTAATAAGGGTCTCTGGTTCTCTACCATACGAAATACAGCAGCGTGGAGCCGCTATTTTACGCTGGTATTCTGCGAGAGCGTGGTCCTTCCCCGGTCGAGTCAACCCATTCGTGCTACAACTATACTACTAATATAAATGCAGCATGGCTCTACCACGTATAAATTAATATTAATATCAATTTTAAAAAGACACTGCCATTGTAATCTGACAGAACGACAGACGCAAATTATTCACATTATACATTACGAAAGAAGAAGCAAGGTATATAGTTCGAATGCGTGGAATATTGACATCAAAGGGGTGAAGGCCCACCGACAGCCTAGTTGTCGGATGGTGGAAAGGGAAGGACGGAATTTAGGTATGTAATTGCTGCGCACATTTTCCTTAATACATCCTATAGTATACTGAGAGTCTCTCAGTTACTTCAGCTACTTTGCACGAGCTCGGCTGACAAGATTAGTTTAAAGTTTCAACTGTAAATGTCACCAATAAGCCCCTTAGCACATCTGTTTACTAAGACAACACCGTCGGTAGTAAAATTATGCTTAAAGCTTTTAAAGTGCAACAGCAGTTACCAAGTTCTATACATATATATATATAATATATTTGTCTGTCTGTAATACCTAAAAAGCTGCTTTATTTTGAGCTTAGAGGGTATTTAAGTTGCATTAATGCACAAATAACCATTTCTAAAAGTTTGATTTGTCTGACCGAGCTAATCTTTGGTATGATTGGACCAGTTGTGATAAAACTTTACGAACGGAGAGCAAGAGTGCTAGGAGGCGTCTAAGCTTTTTTGTTTGGAGAAAAAGGAAAAAAATGCTAAAATGAATGGTCACTAACTGTCAACGCAGCGTTGACAATTTAAGATTCATCCAGGCGAAGTCGAGGCGGATCGCTAGTTTAGAAATATAATTGAAAAAGGGCTTCTCGGTCGCTACGAGATTGTTAATATCGGTTACGATATTGATTTCCAAAGAACGAACGTACCTATATGTATACATTGTGATATTTCGATGTAGGTTAGTTGTATCAATTACAGACTAATCACGTGCTATTTTGGACCAGCGCGACGCGACCGTACGTCCATAGTGGAAAGAAAATGGCGAGTCGTTCCATTCAGACACCCCCGCTCGCACCAGTTCACCCCAATACACGACCCCTCGATTAGAGCGTTAGTTCGCGTTCAACTCGCCCAGAGGTCGTCCGTGACGCGCATCCTCGCGAATTTACGCGATTCTACGACTTTGTGCAATAAGTTAACATTACGAATTTCGGACACCGTGTTCTTTTGCTTTTAAAACGTTTTTATTATCTGTGTGTTTTGTGTGTTTTTGTTTTAATTTAGTTAGTGCGTCGCTTTGTTGTTTTTATTTGGATTTGTTTAGCGAAGATTTCCTGGACGTCCGCATTTGGATAACTTACGTAAGTGTGTTATAGCTGCAATGCGATATGTTTTTAATTATGTGTTTTTAATTCTCTATTTTTTCTTACCTTAAATTAATAATTAATAATTGTAGTAGGGGTTTATTGATTTATCTGTGACCGAAGTTATGAGCGCATTCATTTACTGTATGTGCTTTTGACGTACGTGTTGAAGAAACTTTACAAGCTATATAGATGGTCCTAAACCTTTTGCACTTTTTATAAATGAAACTTGGTATTTTTAATTTTTTTCAGAATTGAATTGATAAGCAGTTAATCTAAAGAGGAATTTGAATATACATTTAATTAAAAGACTTAAAATAGGGAAGGGTAAAGTGGAATTGTAACCACTTTACACTTTTATTTTTAATTTTTGTTATGTGTATATTACGCGATATATTCGTCAATTATGAACCGATGATTCTTTTTTTACGTAGATTGTACTTTATGGGTGGTCCCATTTTTAGAAATATTTTATTAGAAAAAAAAGATTATTAGAAAAAAATCCAATACTAAGGGTGGCAAAATAGGGGATGACATTTTAAATTTGAATATTTAGGCGATAACGAGATTATGATATTCTTTAGTCTATTCAAAAGTGGAAAAAAAGAAAAAGAAAAATGGCTTTAAAAAAATGTATATAATAATTTTTTCATTTTGAAATCTTGGCTTTATAATTCTTTTCTGCACTATGTTTTCGCACCGACTTCACAATTTTCTTCAAACTATTTTGTACGTTTTGTTCTATGAAATTGGCGTTTACTTTTTATTAAAAGTTAATTTTTTTATATAGTTCTGTTAATTAGCGATCACTTCATTTGAGTTAGTATTTAGTGGTTTTCTTTTTAGGCACTAAAGCAACATGATCTTGTGAATACGGTTTATTTTGTTCCACTATATTTAGCATTTGTTAATAATAAATGCTATCTAGCACAGCTGTGAACCATTGTCTTGAAGACCTCAATCGGTCAGAAGTTACACGATCACTAACAGAGGCACCAACGATTATAATTATATATTATTTACGCGGTAGAGCCACGCTGCAGCTATATTACTGGTATAGTTGTAGCACGAATGGGACGGCTCGACTGGGGAACGACCACGCTGTCACAGAATACAAGCGTCTAATAGTAGCTTAACGCTGCTGTGTTTCGTTTGGTGAGTGCAGATAACCGGAGACCTTTTTTGGAAACGAGGCAATCCATCTTAGTCCTCATGGGTGATAACGCATCTGCATTTAGATTTGTTATCGATGATAGATGCAGATGTCTATGGGTCACAGCAGCCTCTTACCATCAGGTGGACTGTGTGCTCGCTTGTCACCCTTACACTTTAAAAAAAATTAGTATGATTACTAGGCGGTAGGACTTTTCCGCTTAGAAGTTCGTCTGCGTAAGTACCACGCTTTTAAAGTTATAGCCCATATACGTCCCACTGCTGGGCACAGGCCTCCTGCTCATTTCTGAAGGGGTTTTAGGACAAGGAATCGTCCGACGTGCTGCCCTAATGCGTGTTAGCGACATTCACATGTCTTCGAAATATTTTTTTCTTATTTCTGTGACATGTAGGTTTCTTCACGATGTTTTCCTTCACCGTCGAGCACGTGGTAAATCGGCACTTAAAATTGCAATTAACAATTTCATTGGTGCCAGCGGGGATCGAACCCGGTTTGCTCGCGTACTGTGAAACTTACTGCGAGCGCTAACCATCAGAGCTACCACGGCTCAGATGGTTAGCGTTCGCAGCAAATAGTTTTTGATTTGTAGATAGTTAATATTTTAAGAAGAAAACTGAACTGAAATGAGTTAATATTCCAAGAAGAAAATTGAATACGAAACATAATATCCATTAAAGTTTATAAACAGTGTAATAAATATTTTTCAAAATGTTGATAGAGGAAGAGAGAGGAGCTTTCTTTCATCTTTGATACTCTTCTCCTAGTTTTGTTACCAGTTTATTCATCATGATTACAATCTCTCACGATTCCAAACAAACTGAACTTAGTCTTCCCCAAAGATACCCGGGTTGCTCGGGTGCTATTAAATTTATTGCAAGTGCTTAGCTCAAGAGCTATCACATCTCTTGTTTATTGTAATCCACAAAGTTATTTACAAAGTTATTGCATTATCTTAAGTAAAATTTTCTTATAATAATAAACCATTGCAATAACTTAAAGCTGAGCTTCGCTGGCATGCAACCTTTTAATTTATAAAACGGATTGCCTCTTGTAACTACAGTATTGCACGCATTCCACTGGTTTTTACAAGCCAGCTTACTTTAGAACTATATTTCACAATCATCTAGTACTATATATCTCCACGTGCTATGCTATAGCTATATTATCGTTGAAGCATGAATAGGTCCCCTTGACCGGGAAGAAGCTCTCACCGAATACCGTGTGACAACGTATTTGCGTTTTGATCCTTAATCGAGAATGGATGTGGATTTCTATGGGCCACAACATCTATTTAGCATCAGGTGATCTGTGTGTTCGTTTGTCACCCTTTTCTGTAAAAAAATACTCAAATTTGAATAATGGGAGTATTGTACATATCATCCGTTAATTATTATCATTTTTTTGGTTTGGTACCTAGTAATGTAACTTTTGCAATAGATTTCAATGCAGCTGGTGATGGTGTCCTGTTGTGTAATTTCGACTACGTTAGAAATATCTTGGTTATTATAGAAAAAGCAAAATAAACGTTACCTAGAGGTACTCTAAACTGGCGAGTCACTTCGTACAGTTGACACCCTCGCTCTGAGTATGTTGCTCCACGTCTTTTCCACATACACCTTTTCTTGATTTAGATTTTCTACCTTAAATCGATCTTCAGAGCTTGATTCGTCAGTTAGCATGATAAACTGCGGGTGGGAATGGTTGCCGTATGTGAAAAGTTCACACAACCTCCGTTACATATTTACTTTGTATAACTGATACGTTATTGTGATATACGATGAAACTAAATAAATGCTTTATTTTACGATACATAAGGTAATTTTTTAAGATAATCTTAAGATTGTAGGAACGTTTGAGAAAACTACGTTTATAATGTATTTCAAGACTCCGCCTTACGGCAAAGGATTTTTTTTTATAGAAGTGGGGACAAACTTGGGGATAAGTGTCGATCATCGCCCATGAAAAACTGCAACGTCAGGAAAATTGCAGGTGCATTGCCGGTCTTTTCGAAAGCAGTAAGCTCGTTTCTTGAAGGTCCCTAAGTCGTATCGTGCCGGATAAATCGCCGGTGGTAAACAATTTCACATAGAAAACGTACGAGGAAGAAAACTCCTAATAAGTCGCACAGTAGTGGACCACTAAGCATCCAGATCGGATCTAAAGAGTGGTGATGAGAAATTAGTCGCGATATGCCTTGATAAAATTTGACGGCTGGGATTAATCGGAACAATTCCTCAGAGCATTCCCCCATGATACACAAGAACGATAATGAAAAGGGATGCAATATACCTATATCGCAGCGCCAGTGAATCGAAACGAATAGAGACAACTCGGTTGTTGAGCGTCGTAAGAGCTGGCACAGGGGAGTCTCGGCCCAGACATGAAAATAGTATTTCATATGAATCCAAACTTGAGCCTTGTAAAGTTGCAAGTGGTGGACCGGCATGAAGTGCTGTACCTACCGCTCTACTGACCACGCCAAGCTTTTAAGAGGCAAATTTAACCAATCCTTCCAAGTGACCACGAAACTGCACTTCATTCGATATGTTGACGCTGAAGATTCCGATACTGACTGAGGCAACATTGGGAGTAAAATTGAGTAGGTAGGATGAAGGGATACTTTTTAGCAGTTATGGGCTCAAACGTGTGTCTTCTGGGGATGAAACTGGACTAAATTTAGTCGCCTCCAATCCGAGACTTTGTTCAACAAAGATTCGACATCAGATACTAGTTTGTGCCGTACTCGACGACGTGTTCCCGAGTAATACGCGGCCGGTATAAAAAGCATCACCAGTGCTGTTTTCCGCATACCAATCAATGTTACTGGTTTGCAACATATCATTTATGTGGAGAAGAAATAACGTCGGTGATTGTCACGCCGGAGCATTTCGGAACACCAGCATTAAAAGGCTTGTAATCGGAGCGTGCAGCATCTACTACAACCTTGATTATATGATTTTTTTTCTCTAATTAAAAGTTCGTATAACACAGATAAGATAACCGTGGCGGTCATAGTATGTTTTATATTTACCTGTGTATACTGGTGCCTCTAAATGTAAAACCAGTAGACTATTTTGAATGTAAGCAAAAAAATTTAAAAATGCCAGTAAACATAAAATATTCGTTACAATTTATTAACTGACGGCAAATCGCATCTGCGATCTAGCATACGTTATCATTATGCTCGTACATCTACGTTAGGCAATCAGACAATCCAATTTAGTTAAAAGCAAACATGGACTAATACTGCAGCGGACGGACATTGCCCTCCCATGCAGTATTATTTCCAATTCATATTAACATATGAATATATCAATTTAATATCGAATTTATTTTATTTTTACCTATAAGGAATCTCTGCATCCACTGAATAATATTATTGCGGCTAATTTTGGTAGAATATTCTTGCATATTTTAAACAATCTTGATAATTTTGATTTTTATGTAGAAAAACCTATTTTTTTAAAAACGTAAACTGAGTTTTAAATTACGCAAGAGCTCTTGTTAGGGATAAATAAAACTTGAGAATATTCTGCGTGCCAATATCGCTTTTCACGTCGCTATTAGGAGGATTATCATTAACGCTAAGAAAATGTCTGAGAAACAAGGAAACAACACGGATTCAAAAAGAAAGCAACTTCTATTAAAGATTTCATTTGCAATCTGACGGACGAAAGTTTAAGTAGCAAAGTTGATAAGATTAGTAAAACTTTAAAGTCACGTTCCGATATAACGAGAATTTTCGTTAAAATATGGATAATAATATACAATTTTTCGGACATTTTTATCAACTATTAACTATAAATTTTCATAACGTGTTGAGATCACCATTGGTGCAGCCTATCACCAGTATTGCTTAACAAAGTCCTACATAGGCTGCCGCAAAGCATGGTTCTGAGTCTCCTGCAACTATCAATTCTATCCCCGTTTCATCAAGCCGCCATACAATGCGACTGCCGTTCTGAACCTACCACTCGAGTCCGTTTACTTTTTTCCACTTACATCTATCCTTTCTTATGCATTAATATGTAAGTTCTAAGGGTACCAAGTTGTCCCTAGCTTAAACTTAGATGGAATTCCTCGCTTAAACAAAGTCTCACGGCACGGTGCTGGCGTGACCCTTACCTTGTCGAGTCGACCCGTTATTGTTGCAATCATACTCGCACAACATGAATAAATTTTCCCAATCAGATGTCTGTTCTTAATATATACTTTTGAGCACACAAATATGCTGGTCTCTCTATGATGTTCTATTTAACACTTGACATATGGTTAATCAGCACACTTTAAATAGTGATACATAATAAATATTAAGTGATGCCACTGAGGAACAAACTTGGATTGTCCGTATATTATGGAATAATCTTCACCCCGTACGTCCACTGATGTTACATTTCATGTTAACTTCGCCAATTGAAGACCGTATTTAGCTTTATCTTTACTATTGCCAGACGTATTGGTAATCATAAGACCGGGTAACTCGGAAATTTGCCGTTGCTCCACGTCGCCGGTTAAGTGATGTTTTTGTTTTTATTATTTATCAGAAGTAAATATCTTTTAGGCATTTCCCATAGCCGCCTCATACAACACGCGCAAGATGAAATGGGCGGGTGGTTTATTTTCTTCGACAGCCTGAAAGTGCACTGCCGGACCAGGGCCCTTGCCGTAGCAGGATGAGTATGCCACAATCGTCCCGCTTGGCTGGCGGGTTATAGATCGTATTACCAGTTCCTGCACCTCTGACTTCTTACCACTTTACGCAAATATCTGTTGAGGGATATGTTTTTGCATTTTAGAAAACGTTCCAGTAGAATTTTCTCTTGTAGTATCGTGGAGGAACAAATTAGCCGGAACAATTATATGTAGGCGATATACTTGTGTTTATTTATGTAATTCGAAATGTGTATTATTATATTTTGCAGAGTATCAACCAATTCTAAACAAATGTGCTATTATCATACAATTCTATTACTTACCGAGGACGTTTCCGTTTGAATAGGGAGTGTTAAAATTAAGTTGAACAGATGTGACACACTGACAAGGGTCGATTTAGGTATGGGGTCTATTGTACTTATGCTACCCTAGTCCATACATATATGCATCATGTATTGTACCTTTATTTACTTTACATGCTTTACTGATAAATTGAAATGTGTGTTATTATTAGCGTAACACGTGTCGTTATATAAATTAAATTCCATTTTAATTCCAAAATCACTCAAACAAGTTGGGGTGCCGCCTTCTCAAAAATTGCATAAGATTTATTTTCGGTTCATTAATGGGAAGCGTAAGTCAGACACGTTTCCCATTATAGTTGGATTCTATTTATTAATTCGTCATAGCTCCCGAATTTTAGTAGAACCATTTTCGATATATGGTATTCCTTGAAAGAGGTTTTTGTTCAGCCGTGTTTTTGTGAAGGGATATAATAATGATGATGAAGTAATTATTTTATGCGGGTTGTGTGTATTGTGTACAAGTCCCTAGTGAGTAAGTTTCTCTGTTCGTGATGGTATTCAAAATGAAGATATTATTTCACCTTAGAACCAGAATAACCAACATAGCTCAACAAGTTAGTTAAGCTAAGGTGGCAGTGGGTCAGCGATATGTAGCTCAAAGAATTGACAATCGAATGGGGTGCATCGTTTTAATTTGCAGGATCATTGGATCCAAGTGGTTCGATACTGTATTTTGTATCAGTGTTTGTGGTAGATGTGTCAGGGGTATGTAAAATCCCAGCGGTGGTGTGTGATAGGCTGCAATGACTAATAATAATGATGATGTCCTGCTGAAATAGCAAAAACTTTTGATATCTAACTTTTAACAGTGCGATGAGTGATAGGAAGGATACCTCACCAATTCGTGTGCCCGTATTTTAGTAGTTATAACAGAATTTTGCTGGTAGGCTGTTGGCACACTTTTGGAAAAACTATCATATTTAGTAGAAGATTAGTAAAGGCTTGCAAAAAATGAGATGATTGGGATTAACAATAACAGATAACCAATTTTTTTGTAAGATAAAGGCGACGAACAAGCGTATAGTCCCCTTGATGGTAAGTGGTTGCTGTGGCCCAAAGACATCGATTACGAAAAAAAATGCAGATGTGCTGTCACCCGTGAGGATTAGATGTAATGCCTCGTTTCCTTTAAAATGGGCTCTAGCACGTGTAATTTTTGATTGCAACTATTTGATAGCGACATTATCCATAGGCACATATACATTGAAGTGCCTCTCTGTAATGTCGAAGTAACTGTCTTATATTGAGCTGGATATTTGAATGCCATTAAGACATAAATACCTTTTTTATATGGTCTGTCAGTCTGTCCGGATTGAACTTCGGTACGACTGAATCGATTGTAAAGAAACTTGTCCAAAAGATAGAGAGCAATACCAGGAGTGATATAAGCTATATTCTATCTAGCGAGATTTGTTTAGAAATCTAAAATTAAGTAAAATATCTCCAATTAAATATAAGATGGTAAATAACGCCGCATTTATAAATACTACTCAGGTGAAGCCGGAGCGGGTCACGAGTTACAAATACATATTTTGAATTTGAGGGATCACCTAAACGACAGGTATAAGTTATCGTTGTCCATATTATTCACAGTTGCCTAAATGAAAATATGAGCTCATAATGGCTTCTTGTAGCACCGTTATAATAGGTATATTTACCTATGAAATTACCGTTCTGCAGGACTGGCCATTTAAAATCAAAATAATGATTTCTTATATTTACGCGAACACTACACATTGAAATAATACTACTTTTTACGGATTTTATCGCGTATATTTAACTTTTTATATACTCGACGTTTCGAGAGCTTTACAGCACCCATGGTCATGGGGGGGACTGAGATGTTCAAGGTCCAGATGTTATAGTTGACCGCGGTTACCATAGATTAAAATTTAACTTTTGTGCCTAGATCGGAACAAAAGTTAAATTTTAATCTATGGTAACCGTGTTAACTATGACATCTGGACGTTGAACATCTTTGTCCCTCCTGTGACTATATTTATTTGGTGCTTTTCTGATACTACCAGGCAAGAAATTCCATAGAAGTGTAGCCTACACAGTGAAGAAGTTACCATAGAACCCAGTGAGGTGAGTAGGAATTTAAAACTTGTTATTAGAGTAATATCGGAGAACCCTAAAATGTGGTATTCTGGTCTAATTTGCAACTGAATTTTAAAAGTACGTCTGGGTAAGTCCCGCTTTTCTAAATCTAATATGAGAAACCGACTAAGACGGTGCACTAGTGAGTTGTTATATACTCCCATAATACGTGTATTTTACGAAAGGGTTTGCTAGGAAGAATACAAAAAATAAAATGAAGTCACTGTAAATCCAATATGGTGGACTCACAATGATGGCGGACTATGTTTTTTATTCATTTGCATGATATGGATATCAAAAAAACATATGGACTCAAATGATGATAACAAGATAAACCCATTTGTTTCCGAAAAAAATGCGAATAAATTATGTGCACTACAGCCTGGCTAAACGGTACGACTACGCGGAACCTACAGCCTGGAAATAATCTAGCAGTGGTAAAAAAATCCGAGTGGTGTAGAACAAGAAGTTTACCATACAAATTTTAAAAGCTTATATCTCGGCAAAGGTTAGGAATAGTTGCACAAATGTTGTAAGAACCGACAAGAGTCAACTGCTGGCGATAAAAAAATCAAGATGGTGGATTCAATTCAATTCAACAGCGATGAAAAACCAATTTGAGTTAGAAGCATGCCCGGTGATATCTAAAAAAAAATTAATAGTAAAAACACATTTTTAAATACAAGCTTTTATTTAAATACTCTAAAAAAAGAAAATAAATTTTAAGTTAAATCGAACCATCAATTTACTACATTAGATGATATAAGGGTTTGTGGCGAGATTTACCTGCGTACATAAGCCAGAATACTACTTAATATGCAACTTGATATTGACAAATGTTGGTAATTAATTCTGAGAACCTCTTTAAAGTTTGTTTTATTCTTTATATAATAAAAGCTCGATTTAAATATATTTTCACTATTAATTTATTCACTGCTTAAAAAGGGTATTCAGAACGCGTAAAGGTTCAACTTTACTTTGTGTCTTTTCCGATGTTTACGTAATATAATGAAGCAGAACTTTGTGTAAGTATACATGACATACACAAAAAACTTTTTGCGGTGTTATTTTAGTTCGTAATTTGTGAAGATTAGATGACCCACTTACTACTGCTAATAAGCAATATTTTTTTACAAAAGAGTTTAATGTATCTTCTGTATTTTTTTACATATGACCGAAAGATTGTTAGTGAGATTGTTAGGAAGTTTCAGTAATGCGGTGAGTGTTACAGATTGGGAACAGACAAATAATGAGTTCGTCAAATGATATACTTTCATTTGTAAAAAAAAATCGTTACTGACAGCTACAAAGACTGCAACTATAAGTAGATCTATCTATCGACTAGTTAAGTATTCTAAAAATCGTAGAAATCTGCCTATAACTTCTTGGATCAATGGTAATGTTACCCGATTATGCGAAAAGAGGAATTACTTG
>DWHP01002751.1:0-14093 GCA_018247895.1 Parnassius honrathi
GTTATATACAATATATTTATTTTTTCGATAACAGTGCATTACCTTTTAAGAGATTTTTTGAGTGGTATAATTATAATTGGGGACCAAAGTTCTAATAAAACACCTTACTCCCCCAAATTCCTGCCAAACGATTCTAAATCCAACCCAAAATCGAATGTACGCAAATGCGGCCGACCCATTGTTGCTCTAGACATTTCGAATGCAAATTTTCCAATCCTTTCTTTGAACATGAAGAACGTTATAGATTTAAAAAAATGTATATAGAAACGATAAATGATTGAAATTCATTTTACTTAGCGCGATTGGTCCAATTCAATGTCGTTTAAGAAATTTAAATTAAGTAATATTGTCAGGTAAAAAGTTCCCTAATGAAACCAATTTCTTTCGTACCAATTTTTACCGGCCTCGGACAATAACTCAGGCATATGTATGATAGGCACGGAGAAGTTTTCAAAGGATATCACAGCAGAAATGAAAAAAAATTAAAAAAATAACCTCAACCAATTGAAACATCAGTGAGCTTCTATTGGACAAAAATTGATCATGTTTCTAAAATTGTGTAAGCTCAAAACAAACATATCCAGGAATTGGAAAAGAAGTACAAAGATTTTCATAACGAAAAACTAAACTTGAGCTTGAAACGAGCTCCCTGAAACAACATTTACGTAATATTGTACAACAGCATTTAGATAATAAAATAGAAGTGATAGGTGTCCTTAAAGCTATAGACGAAAACATTGTAAATATCAAACTAGAAGACAATCAACATGGACAGGTCGCAGGTAGTGAATATTACATCCAAAGAAGGTCGAAATAACCGAGACGGAAATATCCAGGTGCAGTTCAAGCATGTAGAACATGCAAGCTTATGGGTGCGCAAGCCTCCAAAAAGGAAGCAGTAGTGGTATAACAAATAATTTTCAAAGCCCCCGTGGGAGTCGCTAAGTTGAAAGTGACTATGTGACGCGCCCTGACCAAAGCCAATAAGGCATTTTTATGTCTAGCACAACAAAAATTCAGACCGGCCTACAAATATATCTGGTTCCAGAATGGAAAAATGCTATTACGTGAAGACGACAAAACCAAGCCTAAGGTTGTTCAAAGCGAAGCTGACATTGAGAAGCTCTCAGCACTAATGAAAATAATCGACCAAAATTCTAAGCGGTGATAGATTTCAAAATTAGTCACTCAGATTCTCTTTTTTGATCATCAAGAAATATTAAATTGTGCCGATTTAACTTTCGCTGGCACATACTCCCTATTTGTAAAATCCATCTTATTCTTATTTAATCCATCATATTGTCCATATAAATATAAGATCGTTGATAAACATTTTTTGGTATTAACACAATTAATTAATACTTAAGTGAAGGAAATATAAATAACAGTATAGTTTCAATGTTTAATACTAATGGCTATAGAATCCACAATATGTTGCGTAAAAATAGAAAAGGCGGTGGTACAATTTTATATGCCAGAGATGTCCACTCATTTACGCCAGTAAGTCACTCGTTTAATACACTGTGAGATTATTATCGGTAATATCACTACTCCTTACAAATACTTCACTTACATCTGTACTATTTATAGACCTAAGAAGTGAGATTAAGTACCTATTTGTAAAAGAAATAACTAGCCTACTCTCCAAATCTATTTTTTAACTATATCTCACTTATTTAGTTGGTGACGTTAACATGAACTTAAAAACATGCGAAAACATCCGAGACTACTACGTAAGTATTATGTCTGAGTACGGTCTAATAAGCGTGACATCACAAGAATTGGAATAGGCTGTAATGAGACAACTCCCAGCAGCATATATCCTCAGATTAAGTAAAAAAAGTTAGATACAGCGCGGCCTTTGTTTTGGTGAAGCCAAAAAACTCCGCTCCTTGAAATAAGCACACGTGTGGTCGTGGAAGGAAAAGGGGAGATCTCCCGCCGGGCAAGGTGTTCTGCCAGGGGAGCGGCCGACACTCCGTGTGATAGTTCGGAGATGTTCTATATATACTGTTTATGATTCGGAATATTGATAGCGCGATTTAGGTTTCGGTGTAATTCACTAGTGGCGCGACGACAGCGCCGCTACATCACACACTTGATCAGACCGGAGGTCGATAGTGCAGCCTCGTTGCCGACGAATGTGTAAGTGCCAGTAGATTGCCTTGTAGTCTACGGTGGGTCGAGAAGAAGGAAAGTAATCTGCGAGAGTGCCGTGAAGCAGAGGCGAGCAGTAAGGCTCAGAGCCGTGCCGAACACCGTATAGCGCAGAGAGTAGCTTGAAGGAACAGGAAGCATTATTATTCCAGTGCTGCGATGAACCTTGTGAAGCTAGATGGCTTGCAGGATATGAAGACTGCAGACGATATATGCTCGGGAGCGAATGGGTGGGGTATTTTATGACGATGATGAAGCTTGAAGTTTCCGAAGGTTGTTGGTTGCGTGTTCAGATCACGTCGGGGTCACCACTGTGGCCGTAGAAGGAAAAGGGGAGATCTCCCGCCGAGCAAGGTGTTCTGCCCGGGGAGCGGCCAACACTCCTTGTGATAGTTCGGAGATGTTCTATATATACTCTTTAAGATTCGGAATTTTGATAGCGCGATTTAGGTTTCGGTGTGTTTCGCTAGAGGCGCGACGTCAGCGTCGCCACATACCCTCTTACTTAAAAGATGTTGGTAGTTAGGCAGGTTTCAAACGTTTTTATGACATCTCTTTATTACCTTTAGAATATACAACTGGCGAACAGATAGCACACAAGATAAGTTAAATACCTCTCTGGTGGGAAATTGCACTCGTTTTTTAAGCACGGTTTTAAGAAAAGCTCGTTGAGATCTCTCTATTCTTAATATGTGAGTTTTTGCAGCACCTCCCCATGCCGTCATACAGTATTGGACTCGCACATTGCATGGTATAACATTTTGAGAATATTTGTTTTAGCACTGTTGCGTATTAGTTTTAAAACGTAGATAAGTTTTCGAACTCGAGCAGTTAGATTTGTGATATCTGCATATTTTATTGTTTCCACTGCATCTATCAATTGGCAATCGCACGTTGAAAACGTAGAAGATAGGGCACCACAAGGGGAACTTGGAGTTCTGCATCTATGAACTTTAAATTAACCGATGAAGAAGGTGTAGAAGCCCGAGTTTTGTGAAACGCTATGTTTTTAGACTTAGCGGTATTCAAGGTGAGGAGGTTCATGTCCAGCCACTGAACTATATGTGCAAGACCATTTTCAGCCCAATTGTGCACGTCTGTCCACCCGTAATCTTGAAAAAGCACTATTTTGTCGTCTGCGAAACAGATTTAAATTTAGGATGTCATTCATGTAGATGGCAAACAGGCTCGGTCCCAAAATACTTCCATGTGGGACACGGTACTAAGCAAAACGATCGTCATTTCTGGAATTTAGTACCTGAACACATTAATTCCTGTTCGTTAAGTAGCTATGCAACCAGTTCAAGACCGTACACCTGATCCCTACGGCCTCCAATTTCTTGAATAGGATAGGCGCAGAGACGGTATCAAATGCTTTGGCGAGGTCCAAGAAGACGCCGATACATCCTTCACCTTTATCTAAGTAATCCGTGATCAGCTCTGTTCACAAAACTACAGCATTCCCCGTAGATTTACCTCGCCTAAATCTGAACTGTCTTTGAGAGAGAAAATTGTGTTTTTCAATGTAATTAACAAGACGTTTGTTAACCAATTTTTCTAGTATTTTTGAGAAAATATACAAAAGGGATATTGGTCTAAAGCTATCCGGGTTGTCTTTGGGACCAGTTTTATGAATTGGACTGACAATAGGTAATATCCATTTTTCGGGAAAGGCTCCACTTGCTAAACTTAAATTAATTATGTACGTCAATGGTTCTAGTATAACGTTTTTAATAGTTTTTATTAATAAAGGGGTACAACTATCAAAACCGGGGGCACTATCGTTCTTAAGTACTCAATCAATGTGGAAACTTCGGTTGTATCGGTTGGGAAGAGATACATTGAACCTTGATCACAAATTTGATTATTAAATTCAGAGGCCAAAGTTTCCCCTGTAATTTGTAAACTATTTATTATTTTATCAGCTAATTTTTTACCTATCGTGGAGAAGTATTGATTACATAGGTTCAATGAGCCTCGCGAGTCACCTTTAATCTTTCTGAGTTCACTGGCATTAGTATTAATTTTGTGTATCTCACAAATTTTTTTATACATTGCCAGAGTTTTTGAGGGCTCTTATTATGTTTATGAAGTTCTGCATTTTCATAGTTCGCTTTGACTCTATGTAATAGATCATTGCAGAAATTACGGTACCGATTGTACGTTAGTTCTAGAACGAGATCATTTTGGTTCTTTTTTACTCGACTATGTAACCTGTCGCGATGACGCATGCATCTCATTAGGCCAGGAGTTATCCAAGGCATGAGATTGAACTTTGAGCGACTAATCCTAACCCGACGAATGAGTAAGCGTATCCACATTTCAATCAGGTTATGCATGCTATTCACCGCATCATTAACGTCACTTGCAGCGGTAATTAATGACCAATCTTTGTTTTTCAAATATGCAAGAACCCCATCAGAATCAGTGATGGATCTTACCCTGCTAATCTTAGTCGCTTTTCTATTGGACAACCCTAACAATGATAGGCTCATTGTTAATTTGTGATCAGTTAATGCAGAATCACAGACTATACCGATTGCTGGTTTTGTAGAATTAGTGAAGATGTGATCCAGACAAGAGTTGTTTCTCGTGGGTATGGTTACAGCTAGCGTCAAACCATGGCTAGCCATTAAGCACAGATAGTCAGATCGATGAGAGTCTAATTCGTCAGATAGCAGGTTTTTATTAATGTCACCAGCTACAATAATAGGAATAGGATCTTTAGTGTTAGGATGAATCGTAGAATTAAGTGATTGTATAAAACGGTCCGGATTATTGAACGAAGAAGATCGATATATCCCAAGAAGTGTTTCTATTGTTATTTGCGTACAATTTGCGTCATCCAATGTGGGTTCCGATACAGAAACATTCCATACATATTTTAAGTACATAACGACACCGTCATTTTTATTTATAAATTTATTAGTGTGAAACGATTTGTAGCCTGGAATTTGTGGTATGACTTCTCCTTCATTCAAGAAACACTTAGATAGAATAATAGCGTCAAATTCTACATCAAGTCTTGAGAAAACCACTAAGAAGTCATTAAAATTGCGATGTATACTTTTTATGTTACAGCCTAGTAATGTGAAGTTAGAATAAGACTGTAATGTGTTTGCACAGAGTTCCAGATCAGAAATTGAGTGACATGTTATAGTAAATGTTTTACTAATATCCTCTTCTACGTCTATAGTGGCCGCTTGGGCCATAAATTGTAAAAAGGGGATATATAAATATTATTACTTCCATGTATAAAGTCACTCGTGCTATAAGATGTGAGTAAACAGTAATATCTGTTAATGGTAAGGTTAACCCAAGAAAATAGAACTTGTTTTTCGTGTAACAATTTTTGTATTTGTTTGTTCTGTTCAATTTTTTATAACAAAGTACTAGAAGTGTAATATTAAAGATAGTTAGATGTTTATATTGATGCAGTTTATGAATGCTACAGTGTATGTGTGTATGTGTTGAATTTTTGTATTTATGTATGTTAGAAGTTACGCTAATTAATCTACTATTACATGATATATACCGTACAAAGTAAATATTATAAAATTTATAAGATTGAAATATATAGGTACAATATTATAAGTGAGTTGTTATAGTGAGTTACAAACATACAGTAAAAATAAAAAATTAAGAAATAAAAAATAGCATTAAAAAAGCTATTGCAGGATTTGTCGATTACTGCTACGGACTGGAGCTGTGGCAGCCGATTCCTCAGGACTGGATGACGCTCCACATCAGAGGCGTTCCGTAACGTGATGGCAGGACTACCTTCCCGCCTACGAATGTGGATGTAACCCTGCTTAACCCAACAATACTAGTAACCAGCCTCTTTAGCTCGTATTCTTGTCTCTCGAAATAACCACTGGTTATGTTTCGTTAGATGTTCATCGAAATATAGCTTCCTGGTGGGCTATATTTCGTGTATAGTTCGTGTATATTTATCACTTAATAATACACTTTAAACGAATTAAATACAACTTTGGAACAGTGTACACAACCTCCGCGGTCGACGTATCCACGCGCTCTCTCAATGCCTTATGCCCACCGTACACGTGTCCCCCGGGTGGTGACAAACGAGTGACAAAGCGGAAAGAATAGATTAAGCTTCTCACCGTGTGGTAACGGCGTAAAATATACCACCCCCTACTTTCGCACCATGGGGCCACAAATATAAATAAAAAAAAATAACTAAATAATATTTCTAAACATAAAGTATTTTAGCCTGTTACTATGAATAATGTCTCTCATATTCATTTTTTGAGGGAAAGAATGGTAGAAACTAAATTCATATGATAATGATAACGTTTTTATGACCATGACATAATTACATTAATCTTATAATCGCTGTTTGGAATCCCGCACAGTACTAAGTAACACTGAGCCTCGCAAAAGATGGAGGTAACATCTTATTTACTCCAGGGTAAAACATCCAGACCAGCGCCATAAGGTCATAAATGCAATATGTCTGCTACTGCGATCGTCAATTCTTTCAACCAAGTGTGACGATTAAGTTAAATCCTCCTTACAATGGGAGGGAGCCATGTCAGACAATGGATTTTATGGGTTAATAATGTATACATAAATTAGAGGTTGGGCGTCTCAAAATAGTCTTGAATACTGTATTTTTGCGACAATTATTTTATTATAGAATAAACGTGACAAACGAGCGCACACCCCATGTGGTGTTAAGTGAATGCCGTGCCCTTTGACATCTACATCAAAATGCAGATGCGTTGTCACTCGTGAGGACTAAGATGGAATGAGTCGTTTAAGGTAAGAGGGGTCTCCGGTTCTCTACACTCACCATACGAAACACAGCAGCATTAAGCTGCTATTTCACGCTGGTATTCTGTGAGGGCGTGATCATCTCCTGAAACGGCCTATCCATTTGTGCTACAACCATTATATAGCTGCAGCTTGGCTCTACAAGTGGAAGATTCGTAATTTAAAATAAATGTAGATGTATTTGGGTCAAAGCGTCCACTTACCATCTGGCGGACTGTGTGCTCGTTTGTTAACCCTAATTATATATTTAAAAAAAACACGAGGAACCGAAAAAACATAAAGGTGTCATGAAAAATAACGCTAATATAATCATAGAAACATAAAGCAAATAGTCTCATAAAGGTAAGAAATAGTTTAAAATAGAACTCAATAAACGGAAAGCTTCCTCTGAAAATAGCATGTGAGCAAAAAAAAAGAAGTTTGATGAAAATGAAGTAACATAGCTGCAGCCTGGCTCTACCACGCGATAATGTAATGTCCTCCATATCAATGTTTAAAGGATATTAATTTCATGACAATTTAGATAACGGTGGCTATCAACGGATGTAAGCCATCTGCGCAGAACAGTATTATTGCGCACAAGTGTAGCACAAGCACAGGTCAACCATCTATTCCCACTCTCTTATAATACGATGGGGCAGTAATCCAACACGACTAGAGAGATCAGGCACATGGTTGAATCACTGCCAACTGCCTGGTTCCAGGCTGCCACTGAAAGTTTCTTGACAGAAAAGCCCAATAACTGATTTTGGCGATGACTGATTTTTGATGAGGTCAGCTCATGATTAGCAGTTGTGCTTACAACAACTTTTTCAGACATGTTAATAGCCCTAACAACAATTCAGTCAATACCCTTTCCTGTTCTATCTTAACAACACCTTGGGTCACCACTGGCGAATTCAGTTCTTGCATGAAACAAGGTAATTGTATGGCCTACAAATAATCAATTTGGTTCTAATGTTTGTTCATGTATGTATAAACAAAGAACAAAATGTTAGCCGTACAGTACATCTCCGACTTATTCAGGAGAAATTTCTAATGATGATTTTATTTTATTTTTTGATACGGGATTTTTAAAATTAATTCTTTTACCTATGTCGTCATCATCTTTTTTATTATTTCTGCACTTCTTTTTTAATTTTACAGTCTAAGATTTCACTTTACTCTTTGATTCAAATGCAATTTTAGTGGCAAGTCGTTTTCCGAATCCGTATGTCCATCTCCAAAAGTATCAATCTCCAAGTCCTCTGCTTTTCCAGCAGTCTCTAGAATAAGGCAGATTCTGACTCAATATATAAAATAAAAATTGATATTTTTAAGCAAATTGATCATTACCGTCCATCACACAGCTTATGGGCCTGAGCCACCCACTTTCATGAAAATACTGCACGTGTCATAAACTAAGTATAATAAGCTGATGTGGCAATGGCCACCCATGGCCACATCAGCTTATTCACATTTATCACATTGTTGCTCAAAGAACTACTAACCAATGGGAAAGAAAGGTTCTCGAGTGGCAGCCTTCTACCGTTAGACGAAATAAAGGGCGGGCCCCCACTAGATGGAATGATGACCTGGTAAGACATGCAGGAAGTAGATGGATGCAGGTGGCTGAGGACCGTGATTTCTGGCATTCCTCGGGGGAGAGACCTATGTTCAGCAGTGGACTTGTAAAGGGTTGTAATGATAAAGATGATTCATTCACCTCATTTAATGAGTGTTCTGCCACAACCCGATTTTAGTAGGTAATTGAGTCCATGTGGTTGCCCACATGGACTCCTGCCTCCACTGCACACCTAGATCGACTCCTAGACAAAAATTTAGTCCCATCACCTAGTAAAGACACTATGAAATCGGCAATGACAAGTGATTGCTTACCAGTTGTAAGTATATCATTCATTCCTGTGAAATTAATACATCTTAGTGACATACATACTGGCTGCTTTTATACAAGGTCAAAATAATTTTAAAATGTATTAATATGTAAGTATAAAAAAGGTCTAAGAAGCTCATCATGATGTCCATACTTGCTCATCTTTAAAATAATTATTACATTTGTAATTTACTGTCTCCATAAGAGTGCCTTTTACATGAACTTGGAATTTAGGCAAAGACAAATCAATTAATCAGTATAGTACATATGAAGCCCTCTTTCTTTTGTGTCCATGGGTCTGTCTATCCTTGTAACCACTTGCCATTGGGTAAACTGTACCTTATTTTAATAATATTACAAAATATCTATATCTTACCCATTTCATGATTCCCATTAACATCAAAGTAGACATTCTCATTTTCGAATTTCTCTTCCTCAACTTTAAAAATGTAAAATATCAGTACCATACACTTCTACTCCGTTCACCTGTTACACCCTATTTTTTCCAGACAGTAAAAAAATCAATCAACTACTTCTGTTGTACGCATAGGACAGCTGTGTCATATTTTGACTTGTACTTTGGCACAGGGGAACGCCTGCGCCGGCTTTATGGGCTGTAGTAACCACTTGCCATTAGGTAAATTGTACCATATTTTTACATTGTCAAAACATGAGTATATCTTACCTGTTCCATGATTCCCATTTTCTTCAAATTTAGAATTCTCATTTTCGAAAGTCTCTTCCTCAACTTTAACGGAATCAAGGACAAGAATTCCGTCTTTACAATCATTTTCTGTATCACACTCTTCCGGCCTGATATCTATATGATAAGTTGGTGTGAATTGGATCCCATGCCTCATAGCCTCATGCGGTTTTGGTATTGACTGAAACCAAATTATGTTTTTAAATAAGAGAAATAAGTCAGTGTAGTGGTGGCGTAGGGGAACCCATACTTCTCCATACCATGCCGTAGATGTCGCAAAAAGAGAGAGGGAAGCTGGAACAGAAGATGGCCAGCAGCAACTTCCTGACAAATCCAAATAATAATAAAAACCGGACAAAAGTGAGGGCTCCGAATAAAATTAAATAAGAATGTAGATAGTTCATCCATCCTGAGAATCTGATAAAAATAAACACGCACACACGCATAGTAGTGAATAAAATACGCACTAAGCACTTGTCACTTCTCAAAATGTAAACTGGCTTAATCTTCCTGATAACAACTCAGATAAATATAAGCTGCTGCTGCCAACCTGCTAAGCGAGCAAATTTGGAAAATCCTCTCTATAAAGCAATCTGTGACACAGACCGCCCCCCAGGTTCAGCAGTGGACTTTTGTAGGTTGTAATGGATGAAATGGATAATACCACGGACCCTCCTGCAAGCAACTGCTCCACAACTGCATTTGACTCAATAGCCTGTTGTTGTAATCTTCTGCAACGAATGAGTCTTGCATGACAGTTGAAACAGACGATAATAGGCCTCTCATCCTCATCAATCTGGAAATATAAAAGTTCGTAATATATATGGTAAATTACTTAAATATATAAGTTTGTAACAACATCTATTGTCTACCACAAATCTGAACACTTCATTGACATCATTTTTTTTAAATATTGAAGTGACAAATTAATTTACAATCCACCTGATGGTAAGTGACTGATGTAGCCCATGGACACCTGCAACAAACTTCATGCAGAGGGTTCAGAAGTGCTGTTATCTCTGAGGACTAACATGTGATGATTCACAGCTGGTTGTTATACTGGCTCCCAATGTCCTTCAGACTGGGACACATGCACACACTACTTGGTGGCAGAAATAAGTAAAAGGATGGTATCTACCCAAATTTCTAAGCAGAAAAAAAGTCCTATCACCTAGTTGATCACCATCACTGCAACAACATAGTCCTGAGCCACCTATATCTCATTACTACCTTTTTTACCAGATTGCCAGTATCTAGTGGCGGCAGAGAATATCCACTACCCCATATCATACCGTGGGTGTCGTAAGAGGTGAGGTACGCAGGCAGGAGATGGGCAGCAGCATCTTCCTGATAACAACAATAATACACTAAAAAATTGCAGTTGCTAACCCGCTTGCCAAGCGTAGCATCAATGGCAATATACCCCCCATGAGTAACAACACAACTAAACCGCCCTCAGTCCCTAGTGGTCCTGCTATTCCTGGCGACGGTGGCGACCATGGTAACGGCGGGGCAGGGGGTGCTAAGAATCTCCGGTGGTGGTTCGGTTGACTCCTAAGACGACTAGACCTAGCAACGTATAACACACGCACCCTGAGGACTAACGAGAAGACCCCGGAGTTAGAAGAAGAGGTAGAAAATTTGCGCTGGCATATTATAAGATTATCTGAGGTCCGGAGAGGGGGAAGACACGGTAATCCTCGAATCCAGCAACTTGTTCTATCAACGGGAGGGCGACTATCTGTCCCAAGAAGGTGTCAGATTCATCATCCACAAGTCTCTGGACAACAACTTTGTAAAGATTGGGAGTGTGTCAATAAGGTTTGCATATCTGATACTTAGAATCACCAAACGGTATTTGCTGAAGGTCCGGATGAGGTGGAGGAAATGTATGAAGACATCTCTAAAGCCATACATTCCTCGAAAACCCACTATATGGTATTGATGGGACAATTCAACATAACACTAGGCACAAAAGAAAGCGGTGAGCTGGAGCTAGTCTCACCTGAGGCCTAACCCTTTTTAAGGCGATGAAGAGCCATTCAAATTTCGCTCAGACTGACGCCCGTTATATCATCGGTATTAAGTCAGATAAGATTTGCTCTCGGATCGTTACTCATATTTGCATGTGGCTCCAACAATGACATGTACAGCAGCCCATAGAAATTCTCAAAAACACTCAAAAGTTCAGACAAAACAATAACAATTCATATTTTCATTACGCAAAGGTTTATTTCAGAAAGTAATTTAACTATGACACAATAATTTGTTGTAAGACATTGAAAGTTTCAAGCATAGTGTAAGGTACGAATAGTAAATCCAAAATACGATCCTGTTCTTAGAGATCATTTAGTAAGAATAATAACTTGTTATTTCTTTTAATTTTTTTTTAAGTTTAGCTCTCTGCTCTATATATACCTGTAAAGTTTGCTAAGTGATGAACAGTATGTATAATTTAAGATCCAATTGTACACTCAAGGCAAACAAATACTTGAATACTTGTTATTATTATTTATTGTTGTATGTACCTAATGTTAAGTTAATAAAGTTATGTTTTGTACACATTTCTAGATTTTAAAAGATAAAACTTCCTTAAAAGATGCACATTCCTTTCGAAGCAGTGGTCGTTTATCTTGACTTTCAATAAGTTGTATGATGTACATTAGATTCACTGAACAATATAATTAAACTTTAAAGTAATATTTCAAATAGGAGGGGGGCGAATTTTCGGTTTGCCCCGGCGCTACGCCACTGGTCACACAGGCAATTTCTTGGACCTTCTACTGAGTACCGAACCAGACAGGTATGACGTACAGGTTACCTCCACTTTGGGGTACATTTGACTACTGCCTGGTGAAATCTGTATTGTCATATTCTCCACCTGATTACGAGTCCCAAGGTGTTTCACAAATATGACGGTATAAGTCAGCTGATTGGGATAAGATGCGACAACATTGATGATGCAACAACATGATTAAATCCTATCCTTGGCAGGAGGACTGTTTCTCTTCTGCAAATCCGTCGAACTGCGCGGATGCGATAACCGTATTTTATCCCCTTTTCTGACATTCTCACTGAAAGCAAATCTCGCAAATGGTTTAACGTTGTATGCGCTCAAGTTGAAAAGCACAAGAATTTAGCATATTTATCCTTGGAACTGCAAAGCTCCGGGTATCAGCTCCACGAAGAGAGCTTTCAACCAGACTGCAAAGTCCCACAAGAAAGCGTTACATAAAGCCAGTCTCTATTATATTAAAATTATTGACGCAAAGCTCTCCACCAGACCATCCGGCACTAGAGCTGTTTGGTCACTTGCCAAAGTAGTCAAGACATACTTCTGTCGGCTTACACTGCCTCCACTGGTAAAACCAGGTGGCGCAATAGCGCATATGGCTAAAGAAAATGGAATTGTTTGCTTCTCTCTTTGCCTTCGTATCTGGACAACAAAATTCTACCTGAATTACCTCACTGCGGGACTTCTACGCTGGAGGTTCGTATCATAAATAAGGTTATCAAAAGCTTGTTGTATCTAGACATGAATAAAGCTAGTGGACCAGAGGGTATACCAGATAAAGTTCTAATGACTTAAGCACCTGAGTTGTTTCTTGTGCTGACAAACTTGTTCCGCCTCCTATTTAAGACTGGAACAGTGCCAAAATCCTGAAAAATGGCCATCATGCAGTCTGTTCTAAAAATAGAGTGCCGTGCCGAACCCACCTATTATCGGCTGATCTCAGTTATGTCTTGAATGACCTCTCCAGTGACCGCCCGTATGGATACTGTCCAAATCGCTCAGTTGGGGATCTTTTAGTGTATGCTACGTACTTATGGATTGAGGCTCTCAAGAACAGTGGGGAAAGATTTGCTGTTTCTCATGATGTTTCAAAGGCATTTGACAGATTGGCACACTTGACTTTCGAGTAAGCTTCCAGCTACGGCTTATCACCTGGCCTGATTGACTGTGTAAAGGACTTTCTGAGTGAACAGTCTCTCAGGATTGTCTTAGATGATCCTGTTGTCACTAATGCTGGTGTTCCTTAGGGGACCATTCTCTACGCAACGCTCTTCCTGCTGCATATTAATGATCCGCATATGCCTGGTATCTATAGGTATGCAGACCACAGCACAGTTGTGGAGAGAACAATCAAGTCCTTGAGTCAGTCAGTATCAAATCAAGTCTGAAAGAGAAACTATGGTTGAGCAAGTAATCTCACACTACAG
Organism: Parnassius honrathi; assembly: GCA_018247895.1. NCBI lineage: Eukaryota > Metazoa > Arthropoda > Insecta > Lepidoptera > Papilionidae > Parnassius > Parnassius honrathi. Next base: position 13,752 of record DWHP01002751.1, read on the forward strand.
GCATTCTCTGAATGGGGCTATGCCAAACTTGTGAAATTTAACGCTTCCAAAACACAACCGTGTCCTTTCACTGCAAAAACAAACCAGCTTACCTTGGCTCCTTCTTTCTGAAATGTATCACTGGAATACACAGACTGCGTCCAGTAGTTGGGGGTTGAGATATCCTCAAACCTGAACATCAGGCGGTTCATTGAATCCAGGAATTGCACATTTTAATTCCTATCCCTTTCACCATTGGACAACCAGATGTTTTTAGTCTTCAGCATTGACAGTTGGCTCTTTCTGGCAGACAGATCTCTGGCAAAGACTTTGGAGCCCTGGTTCCGCTCGATCGCTTCTTTA
>DWHP01002752.1:0-14093 GCA_018247895.1 Parnassius honrathi
TATATATATATACACTATTGGTAGTGCGACAAATCACACAACTATTTTAGGATTAAGGTTTTATATGAATATTTTAGTAGTAAGATTAAAATAAAATGTTTTAACCATTAAATCCAAGGCTGTGGGTTTTCTGCATGGTCTGAAATTGAATCTGGTGTCTCGTAAGGGGGAATACTTTCTCTTATTAAGTTTTCCTTATTTATAAATTATATCTCCTCGGTTTTTGATTGTTCATACCATCTGTATGCGGATGATCTTCAGTTCTATGTACAGTCGGGCTTGGTACATGATTTTTGTGTTTCGTCTTATATATACCCATACTTGAGAAAAGGCCGACAAACAGACTTAAACACGGACAAAAAAGTTATTCCGATTCCCATGATTTTTCTTATGAGGTAGGTACTAAACTGCAAAATTAATCAATGATCTGATATTTTACATCATGACCGAGCCACCGCGTCATCCATCCATCAAGACGAGCGTCGTCCATCATCATATCAATATAGACCATCACAAATCGACTATTCAGCATAGGAGCATAGGAACCATCTGCATCCATCGACTTCATGCCTCTTAGGAATCTTACGCATCGGTTGTCGGTTCTTCAAACTATAAGGCTGACACATTTATATTGCTATTAGATTAATGGGGCATGTAGAATACAGTTGCCTAACCGTATACGATTTTATAAATATGTATCAACGAAGTCTGGGCGGTGGTCAGTCTACTCATAACTTTTTAACATTATCACTAGGACTAGATTAACACCTATTCTGCTCTCCTTTCCGGCGAGCAGTTTGGCGAATGGCTCTGGGGGAGAGCGCGGGTCGTTTTGATCACCAGTGCAAGTCCAAGGAGTTCTTCCTTCACGTGATTGCCACCTGTTTTATTGGTCTGGTCGGTCGGTCCGGTTCAATAGGAAACAGACAGAACAAACACTCAGACGATTTTCTTCCTTTCTTTTATCCCACACCCTTTTCCTATCCTAATCCAATCAAAGTTGTCAAGAGTATCGTGCCGATAGATGCGTGGCTGGAGGGAGATCAGTCGCAAACGGTGCCTATCCGAGATCAGGGTGATTCGGGTAGTATTTTAGCCCTTTCCTCGGCATGCCGGGCTTTGCCGGAGGTGACCGAGTATTTCCCTAACTAATCGTGGGAACAAAATGGACTTAAACCGTCATTTTGAAAAAGATAACGAAAAAGCTCCTCTAATGGTATATAAGCTATAGGTTTAGAAGAGGCTCTTTTAGCCTCACTAATACTCTGCATAATTACGCCCCAACATGGGACGAGCCGTGTAGTTGAGGGCACGAAAGAACAAGTTCGCTAGGCTGTATAAGCTAAGTGGGGCAGCAAGGAAAAGGTACCCACGGTCGATAATAGCTGAGATAGAAGCCAAAGAAGTCCTCTCTCTCTCTCTCTCTCTCTCTCTTTGTCAGAAACCCTGGAACGAAACTCCTCTGCCCAAGCCTCCCCTAGTTTCGAAGGTTAAAAAACGCAGTTGGTCTGAGGGAGAGCTCTCCAAAGACCAACCCAGGAAGTTTGTGAAGTTAACGATGGGGGAGAAGAAGCTCATCTACAATGCGGTAGCAGGCTCCGCACGTGTAGGAATTCGCAATTTGAATCCTATGAATATGGAGCAGATGTGGTTGGTTCACAGGATACTTACACAGGCCATCGCTAAGACGGCCTGTGGGGTGCAGCCGTGAATGGGACAAAAATTTTCAGGTTTCACCCATAAGCCAGGTTGGATTCTGGTAACATGCCTGAATAAGATAAGCCTGGACTGGATTGTGGGTGAAATCGGAAAACTAAAGCCGTGGCCGGAGGCAGAGCTCTCGGTAATACCCGAGAGCGAACTGCTTAAGCCTCAGCTGGGCATTAACTACTTGCCCCGCAGCGGAACTGACTCTCCAAAGGAGGCGGCTGTACTGTTGAGTGCACAAAATGAAAGGCTCCATACTGAGCTTTGTAGAATCCTCCGCCGTAGGGACGACGAAAATGGGTTCTTAGTAACCTTTTCTCTGGACGACCCATTGGCAGAGGCTCTTCGGAGGGCAGGCAGCAGTGTCGTCCTTGGCTTTAAAATGATAACTTTTAAAGTCAAGGGAGGCTCTGACGCGGCAATGGAGCCCGAGCCGCCCCAAATCCAATCCCACCAGCCCTCCACCTCTCGGGATGGGACTGCAACGTCATTAGTGGTAGTGACAAAGACCCTAGGCGCCGATCTCGCTTCGGTCCGACGGCCTCCGCTGGTGTCGTCCAGGCGTGGGGGGAGGGGAGGTGGTAACGGTATGGTGAAAGGTAAGGCGGAGGTCGAGAGCGCAGGTAAAGGACGTTTTCGTCCTCAACAGGTGGAAACGACCTCTGCCCCCCACGCCTGTAAATGGCTAACTTTTAATGGTAATACCGAGAGTCCGCCAGGCAAATATTTACCATGCAGCAGCTGCTTCTGCCGTGGTGGAGGTTTGCTTTGCAGAGCACAACATTGACCTCGCCCTCGTACAAGAGCCTTGGTTGGCCAACGGTCAAGTTCTGGCATTGTCGGCTATCGGTAGGATTCTTATCAATACTGAAGGCAGTAGACTCAGAGCTTGTATAATTTACAATAAAAATATTGAACTTTTGGCTGTTCCAGAGTTCATAAATCACAGCCTTCATAAATCTCAGGAAATACACAGGGAGCAGAGTAATAACTTGCTCTACCTATCTTCCTGGAGAGAACGCAGATCCTACCGTCGAGTTAGAGCGAGTGGCGAAGTTCGCCCGAAAACACAACATCGAACTTGTGGTGGGCTTTGACGATAATGCTTAACACACAGCCTGGGAAAGCACTAACATGAACAAAAGAGGTGAGTTACTTTACAATTTTCTCATCTCTAACAGCTTGGTAAGTCTAAACTTAGGGTGTACACCAACCTTTGTAACGCGTGCTAGGCAAGAAGTGTTAGACATAACCTTTGCTTCCAATAACATGTCCAGGCGGGTAAATGACTGGCATGCTAGCGAAAACTCGATGTCTGATCACAAACACGTTAATTTTGTGATGTGTGATCCAAAAGCGACCTCCTGGGATATCTACAGAACCAGCCTAAGAATGGATTTGGAAACGTTTCCTAAAAGCATCAAAACAATTGAAGGTCTGAAGTTAACGACGGAGACAGTAACCGTAGGTATCCGTAAAACCTTTGAGGACAGTTGTCCCGTCAAAACCAAGACCTCAACACCAAAAGTTCTTTGGTGGAATACTAAGCTTAAGCACTTAGGGAAAGACCAGGAAACTATTTAATAGGGCTAAGAAAACCAAAGAGTGAGATATTTACAGTGCAGCCCTAACTGAGTATAACAAAGAAATTAGGAAAGCCAAGAGAACATCGTGGAGGAAGTTAAGCGAGGAAGTTTAGTTTTTGCCTCGCAGTGCAAGTCTTTACAAAAACTTATAGAAAGCTAAACCTAACCATCGGTCTTCTTAAAAAGCCTGATTGTAACTTCACTAATAGTGAAACAGAAACATTGGAGTGACTATCGTCAACCTATTTCCCAGGGTCACTTAAGACTTCTGCCTAGAATTCTTTTAGAGCTATACGAAGGCTTTGCAAGCTCTGCTTCCACGTTTCGTCTGGTGAGTGTAGGCGGCCGGAGACCCAATTCCCACACCCATCCCCCCTAAACATGGTAGCAGAATTAGATGAAGATTTACTCCAGGAGGGTACCAGCACTCCTGGGTAATCCCTTGCTGAGCATCCACGACCCAGTGACTCTACTTCTGAGTGGGGGTGCTCTGACTGCCCCGCGTATTCTGGGGGGGGGGGGGGGCAAAATTCAGCTCAAGACAATAACTGCTCGGGGCAGGCTAAGCAACAAGACCAAGGCGACTCCTGCCACGCTATCCGTTAATTTCTGCAATATTAGGGGACTTCATTCTAATCTAAACGCCGTCCACTACCATCTCGAGACGGTAAGATCGACCCTGCTCTTTCTAACCGAGACGCAGGTGTCCTCTCCAGCTGATGCTTCTTATCTCTCCTACCCGGGGTACAAACTGTACCACTTCTTTGTGCCTCGGGCTGGAGTTTGCATATACGTCAAAGAGGACATCTGTTCTCGACGCTTCGGCAGGCAGTCTTGAAGGTTCGGATCTGTCCATCCTTTGGCTACGGGTAGACAGAGACGACCATACGCGCGTCTACAGGTACCTCTATAGGTCCCATAGTGGTAATGCCGAAACAGACCGACTCTTCGACCACACCCAAATGGCTACAGATTCATTGCTAAAGCAGATTCCCTCCACAGAGATCGTGATCCTCGGCGATTTTAACGCCCACCATACCGAATGGCTTGGTTCACGTTCAACCAATCATGCGGGGAGATCTGTTCATGATTTTGCCTTGGTTGGTTGGTCTGACAACTGCTAACTTCGTCTACGTGGATTCCAGATTTGGACGATCAAGCATCTTCCCTGTTGGATCTTCTGCTGACCTCTTATACGGATGGATATCAGATTTCCGTCAACGCTGCTTAAGGCTCCTCGGATCATTGTCTTGCCCAGAGTGTGGTGTCACTCACGCTGAAACCGCGGTTGCATTCTGCAGGCCGCCGCCATATTTGGTCTTATTAGTTTGGCACTATAGGTCAGCTGATTGGAATATGATGTGGTCTTTTTTTGTGCATCCTACCCTTGGGGGCGGGTTTTCTTTTCGCCGGACGATCCTAACGTTGTTGCTGATTCTGTCGCTGATGTGGTACTTCAGAGTATGGAACTTTTTATTCCATCCACTGTGGTGCCCATCGGTGACAAATGATTTGATTGCTCCTATAAAAAGCATCATGCTATTATAAGCAGGAGTGCTACCAAGCCTAGGTTGACGCATTAACGTCCCGGGATTTAAACACGAGCGCTCTAAAAAAGAAGTACAATACCGCTTCCAGGTCCTTCAAGAGTCATTGCCAAGGCAAAGTCAGAGAACATAGGCAAAATTGGCGAGAAACTAGTTCGCCCTCCTTCTGGAACCCGTGCATTCTGATCTCTCACCTAGGCTGTCCAGGGGAATTTCTGTCAGCTATCTCTTCCATCTCTGCACAGGGAGGACGACTCACTGATCTATACCACAAAGGAGAAAGCCGATCTGGTAGGCTCTTTCGTTGCGTCCAACTCGACTCTCGATGACGGAGGCAGTTCTTCTTCCCTATCTGGTGAAAATCTTCAGAGCAAGTTTTGCCTGGGGATATATTCCAGAACGATGGAAAATTGTCAAAGCTCTATTTATACCCAAGGTTGGTAGAAAGGACTACGCTTTACCAAAGTCCTTTAGACCTATAAGCCTATCTTCCTTTCTCCTTAATACATTGGGAAAGGTTATAGATAGATATATAAGGGATGTAGCTCTAGCTACATGGCCCATACATTACAAGCAGCACGCTTACCGCAGAGGCAAATCTACGAAAAGAGCCCTGATCATTGTCATTGACAGGCTTGAAAAAGCACTGGAGGATAAAGAAATAGCTCTTTGTGCCTTTCAAGATATTGATGGCGCCTTTGACAGTAGCCCCACATCACTTCGGATTGGAGGCCTGACATCTAAAAATGTTAACCTTACAACCATCAGATGGGTGAAGTCGATGCTGTCAAACAGAAAGGTAAAAATAGCGCTGTTTCAAACTTCGATCGAGGTTGCAACTACAAGAGGCTGCCCACAAGGAGGTGTTTTCACGTCTTCTCTGGACTCTTGCGGTTGACCAGCTATTGTACAAGATGGCATTCCTACGTATTGACACACTAGGTTATGCAGATGACCATGTGATCAGTGCCAGGGGCTTTTGCCAAAGTACTTTATCGTCAATCATACAAAGAGCCCTAAACACCATAAATAGCTAGAGTAGGGATAACAGTTTATCAGTTAATGCTAATAAAGCTGTTATAATACCCTTTACCAAAAGGAGATGGTTGGACGGATTAGTCACACCAAAACTCATTGGTAAAGAAGTACCATTTTCCACTAAAGTTAAGTACTTGGGCGTAACAATCGACCAAAAACAAAAGTGGAACTCTCACCTTAGCAACTTATGCCATAAGGCAAAAATTGCTTCAGGTACGTGCGGTTGTTTGGTCCGGAACAACTGGGGTTTGCGTGCCAGTATGGTGGTATGTGTGTACAGCAGCATAGTGAGGCTGATCCTCACCTACGCCTCTACTGTCTGGAGCAACAAGGCCAACCAAAAGACGATTATGAACAGACTAAATTGTCTGCAAAAGACTGCCTGCTTAATGGTAACTGGAGCTATGCGATCATCGCCTGGAGCGGCTCTTAACCCCTCAGTCGCTAGCTAAAATTATTGATTCCGCTTGTTCGCTTCACGTGACGCAGCGTCGCTAAAAATAACCTAATCTGAACTGAATTTGTCGTACATTTATTTTCAATAAAATTCATTATAAATTTCAATATAATACTTGTTTCTGTTAATTTATTATATTATATTACTTGTTTTTGTTCTTTAACTTCATTAAAAATACATTTTAATTATATTTTCGTAGTTAAAAATGTACTTATCCAGCGCAGGACAGCAGCGTGAATATCACAACTAGTTCTATATATTACTCGAAATTATTTACGTAAAAAGATAAATTATATTCACACAAAAACTTTTGTAATAATTTTGTAATAAAAAACTATACTAAACACTAATAAAACATGTAAAAAATTCAAAATTGAACATAATAACACGCCACACGAAATAGGCGTACGAAATAAACGTAGATTATAAATAAAAAAACATAGACTAACTACACTTTGTTGCATTAGAGGGTAGGAAATTTACATTGAGCCTATAATGTCAAACTTCTTCATAGAACAGTAGTCTTTAAATTTAAGTTTTTATGGGTTAAAGTGCTGTGTGTGGGTGTGATCTAATGAGACCGCTAGGAATTTGACGGAATATAGCCGCGGGCTAGGCTAGGGCTGGATTGTATAGGATTAACGCCCAGGGCGATCAGAGCTTGCGGTCCATGTTCGACTAAATTAAGGAAATACCGGTCTTATGCATGATCTTATACATCATGCGTCCACTATACACTTTTCATAAAAAGTATATAGAGGAACTACCCTCCAGAGAAAACTGGCTGAATGGTCAATTTATCTGCGAGGTCAGTAGCCTCGTATGGTACACCAATAGGTCTAAAATGGGCCTCAGCGTAGGGTTTGGAATTTACGGGGAACGCCCCAGATTTAAACTTACTATGGAATTCGGATAGATTCACCTCTATCTTCCAGGCAGAAATTTTCGCCATACTTCAGTGTGCGGAAATCAATCGGCAAAAACACTACTTCAAACATATAATTTATATAAACTGTGATGTGTGTGAACTCGAAGCTAGTTGGAGACTGCGTAAACCGTTAAAACGCCCCGGGATGTAATACCAAGTTGGTCTTAAGATGGGTTTCGGGTCACACGAGTATTGTAGGCTGAATGAAAATGAATGTGCCAACAAACTTGCACGGGAGAGCTTGCAAGGAGTACACGATTGCCTAGCCCGATTGATCCTTGAAACTCTTTATCACATTAAATCACTTAAGATCTGGTCTGACACACCAGGCTTAAAACATTCTAAAACCTTAATCCGGGCTTTTGATCGTAAATTTTCTTCAGAAGATTAAGTAAAAATATATTGCGTATTCTGGCAAGAGCCCTAACTGGGCATTGTTTCCTTAAAAAGTACATGTCCATCCTGGGTCCAAGCAATTCAAGGATGTGTCGGTTCTATTCCGTAACAGAAGAAACACCTCTGCATATCTTAACTGATTGCAGACCCTTAATGCGCAAACGTTACACTCATTCGTGAAACAATGTACTTCCCTCAGAAGTGAAATTGCTCATGGCTAAGTAACTCCTTCTATTCGTTGAAAATATAGGGCTTAGCAATGAAATATAGCCATAGTAGCGATCACAATAGATCTTTTAGGTCGCAGTGATACTGGTCTACTTACCTAGACCCGCACAGCTGCTCGCACATAATTTAAAAAAATCAACTAAGTCTTAGGTGTTTAGTTTTAATTGCAAAGTAAGCAGTTTAAAGTTTTAAGTTCTTAAACGTGTCCAGCTTCGCTTACTCTCTGACAATTCTAAAGTAATTACCAAGTCCTTTGCCGCTCAACTTCAAGGCAAAGTCAATAATGCGTTTTTTCTGCTGTTCAAAATTCTCCCTGTATAGCCATAGTTTCAAAAATTTTGTTTTACTTTACAGGATAATTAACTTTTTCTCAGTCCTAAATAAACATTTGAAGTATTTTGACTTATTGTTTTTATAATTGTGAAACTATATTTACGGATTTTATTACGTTTAATAAACTACTTTAACAAAATTTATGTTCGTATTTCCACTTGGTTCGGAACCTAAAGTAGAAATCGTTTGCAAATCCGTCCAACAATTTGAAGCAAGTATGTATTAGGTGTATTAATTGCGAAGAAATAAACAACATATAATAAGAACCACATTGATCAATCATCAATAACATTCATCAATAAAATTTAATCATGTCTTTGCTTAACAAGTATTCACATAAATCCACTCAGTAAATGAAGGTTACAAACTAAACAAAAGTCACAGATGCTTTATTGATATTTTTGTAATAAGTTGCATAAAATAACGGTTTTTTATTACCTGTATCAAATAATAAAGTGTTAGACATTTTTATCGTGGTAAAATATTATAATATCTGTCATTTACAGTAGTATATTGAGATGATTTTACCAAGTGCAAAGTAAATTGAAAGTATGTTAAAATGCGCTTATCTAGGATTAGGCATTATTAGCGCTTAGAACTCGCATTCACGCAATGCGTTTATTTTTTCATTATAACATGCACGAGTAAATATTTCCATCCCTAAAGTGTTTCTTATAGAGTGCGTGACGTGGTGGTGTACACATTTGTTCTAAAAAGAACGTACTAGTTTCGTTGGGGTTGATGTGATAATTAATTATTGCGCATTTTTCAATAAATTCTTAATGAGGTATAATGTAGTTGCTTCTTTCACGGCTGTGTCCACATCAGACTTACCGCTACCGTTACCTTTACAGTCTATTAAAGTCCACTGCTGAACATACCCCACATATATTGCTTCACAGGGGTCATGTCAGGCTTAGCTATTACAAAAACGTTATCAATATTGTACATAAAATATTGATTTAAATTTATTTTGAACCAGGCTTTTACAGGTTTTGTTAGGGCCGGCATCCAAGTCCAATATCACATCAGCTCCAAGGTGACCTATTTTTGCATTGTTATCGAATTTACACAAGTATTTTGAATTTCAGCTCGTTTGGATAGCAGAAAGTACTTCAAAAATGTATTACAAGTTTAAACCAGAAATACATACAAAGGAAACAAGTTAAATAATAATTTGTTGTAGTAAAATTTATTTTATATTTATATATTATTTAACTTATCAACATCAATGAAATTAATTTCTTTCAACGTGTATCGTGAATACGTATCATACACTATCATAACTACTACTAATACTTCTACTTCTGCAGTTCATAAGAATTCTATCGCTGCACATAGGCTGCTTTTATACGAGTACATTGCCACAAAGTATGGTTCTAAGCCATCTGCATTGACGTAAGAGGCGACAGAGGAAAATGAAAGAAGGAAATGATTGGCAGCTTAGTTTTCCTGATAACAAATAAAAATAAAACTGAGGTTGACAGGGGTATTGAGGTATTGACATGATTTGAGGTACTGAATTCTTTTACACCGCTACTACACTGCGTTTTAACCATATATTAAAATTATACAACATTCTTTAGTCTCTGGTAATCATTATAATACATTAAAAATTAATGACGATGAAAATAATGTTTCCGTATGTATATGCAAATATTACTTAAATATTACTTCCACATTTTATAACGTCCAACTATCTTACTAATTAGTCCTTTTTTAACTGACTTCAAAAAGTTTGAAGATGTATAATACAACTTTAATTTATTTTTAAATTTTTATATTACGTAACCAAAGTTGAGTAACCGAGTATGCTGACTAAGCTTTTTTATTACTATCAGGAAGCTTCTTAAAATGTACCTTATAAATTTTAACTACATCATATGATATTTGAAATTGGTTTATATTTTTAATATTCCAAATATAATATCAGTAGTATACCGAAAAATAATACACAATCATTATTATCATCATCATCTATGTTACAGTCTATCAAAGGTCACCGCTAGACCCGTCCCCTTACTGCCTTATAAGGGGTATGTTTGCAAAAGTTTTTCTTTTTAATTAACGCTAGGATATTCTTCTATATTGTGGAGTTTACATACATAAATGCACTAGAATAAACATCCAGACCCGGAACGATTATTTGTAGGCTTGCCATTCAGATACTTATTCCCTGCGGATTTAGAACCCGCGGTCCTCAGCGACGCAACGTATGGGTAAACCACTGCACTAAGGAGCCGTAAAAAATATCGAAAAAAACTTTTAACTTAGAACAGTTGCTACTCTTGACAGGTGGATTGGAAAAGGATGCTGACGCCCATCTCCTCTTTCAGTTCCTCTCCAAATAATGGCGACCGCCACGGACACCACTGCCCGGCGAGTAATGTACTATCTTCTAGGGTAATTATGGTAAACTAAATCTGATGAATACACTTAAAAAGCCGATGTCGTTTCGGTTACATAATAAATTATTGCAACAAATAAAACATTTGCAATTGAATTTCATCTTTCAAAAAGAGAACATTTCACAGTACAAGGTAACACTATCATGTATTATTCAAAGCTCTCCCAGTTTCTCATATGCGGGCAAAGCCGCTCGTTACGTTGCGGTGAGCTTCTATGACATCATCTACAAAGTTTGTCTACAATTTTTAAGACCTACAGATAATTTCAATTACATTTTCTCGTAACGTCAAATTACATTTATAAAAAGTAGCTTTTTAACTGACATCCTCCGCCCCCCTACGAGAGAAAAAACATTACGCTGCACTTCTCTCTGACCTCCAAGATTATTGTCAAACTAATAGCGAAACATTACGTTTTCTTATATCTACGCGAACACTAGACATTTAAATAAAACTAGTTTTCACGTATTTTATCGCGTTTATTAACTTAACGCAATTTTTGTTCCGATCTATGTAGTATGAACTTATAGTACCTTAATGTATTTTTATTTAAATGTGTAGAGATTGCGTAAATACATAAGATCATTATGTAAACCAGTATTGACTGGTAATTGTAAATAAAATTCGCCAATTATAAACCAAGTTAAAACAAAGCGCGCAAGATATCTAACAGCCTTAAATTTCTTGAAGAAACGGCGAGACCATAATCTCTTTCATACGTGTGTCAAAATAACAACCAAAGAGGACATTAAAGGAAGCGCTATGGTCGTAAATCACGCAAATAAAAGGTTTTTAGGAATAGTTATAAATAAAACGCTCCGATCTACATGACATCAACAAATCCATAGTACTTCACCCAATGAATTAAAGGCAGTTTGAACAATGTTTTCACATTGTTCAAACTGCCTTTAATCAGGTCTAATCTAACAGGTGTCACATAGGGCTATGTGGCTTCCCCGTGGCTGTTGAACCTATTTATGGACAGTTGTTTGCAAAATTTGATAGTTGAAGAATGCGGATTAAAAATGGGTGAGTTAACCGTCAAATGCCTTTTGTACGCCAAAGATCAAGTTATTCTTGCGTCGTCGGCGGCCGAGTTGCAAATGATTACATTAATGAACAGATCATTAAAAGGTATGAAATTCAACGCAAGTAAGACCTAAAGTTATAGTTTTTGAAAGAGAAGAAAGTAAAACGATATGCGAAATAAGCATAGAGGGAGAGTTGATCGAGCAAGTAGATGAGTTTGTATACTTGGTTTGTGTATTTAGCAGGGATGGGAGATGTGATAAGGATATAGAACGACGAGTAAATGCATTAAATAGAGTAAATGGGTCCCTACACTCTATTGTGAAGAGTCAAAATGTGTCGAAAAAGGCACGTATGGAAATTTACAATGCTGTGTTGGTCTCTACTTTAACGTATGGTAGTGAAAGTTGGGTGTGGCAGAAGAAGCACAAAAGTAGAATGAATGCAGTAGAAATGCGTCGTTGTCGTCGTTAAGGAGTATGTTAGGGCTGAATCTGAATGACAGGGTGAGAAATAATGTGATAAGAGAAGAGTGTGATTTGCAAGATGATGTTGTGACTAGAATTAAGAAAGGAATGCTTCGGTGGTTTGGTCATGTGGCAAGAATGAATGAGGAAAGAGTGACAAAGAAAATTTATGTTGCAGAAGTGGATGACAGAGACAGAAAGGGACGTCCTAGGCTAAAATTGATCGACCAAATTAGCGATTTATTGAAAACGGGCCAAATTAAGAGTACCCTTAACCGACGAGCGTGTGTAGGTATATGGATATAAAAGAGGCGAGAAAGGTGTGTCAGGATCATTCCAAATGGAAGTCTGTAGTCTCTGCCTACCCCTCTGGGTGACAGGCGTGAGTGTTTATGTTTATGAAGGAAACGGCCTTTATAAACCTTTATAAACTTCTCCTGATCTAACATGATAATATCGATATTTCTAGTTATATTCAAGCACACACATTGTTTGACTCGACCAAGGTCCTTTATATTTAATTTTTGCATAACTTGTCCTTCAACTCTTTGGTACATTCTAATAGAGAGCAAGATATAATTAAGATATTAACCCACACTTCAATGTAAAGTTTCTTTGTATTATCAAAACAAATGCATGGATCAGTTTTTGATTGCTCAGTTGCCAGTTCTTAGTTCCTAGTTCACTTACCCCGAAGCCTGCGTGCCTACACATCATTAAACTTTCAGAACTGTTTCTGCAGCACTGGTGCCACGGTAGAACTCGTACTCGTAAATATACGGATAATTCATGTTTACCATTGTGCGGTAATAAGCGACGCCAAAGAAAAAAATAATGAGGAAAAAACAAATGAACAACTGTTTTCAAAACTCAAAGGTACCACTTAAATTAATTTATAAATTTGAATTTGGAATTCTTAACCAAAGAGGAGAGATTTCACATCAAATTGGTCAGTACGTCAAAATGAGCCTTAGTAATGTTTTTTTAAATCCGTTTGTTAAGGGTTTTTCTTATTGCTAAGGTAAGCGCATTCCAGAGTCGTATAACTGTAATAGCGTTAAAAAAGTAAAGTTTGAGAGAAAAACAGTACGGTGACAGGAAATTCGCAGTATGAGATTGTATTGCAAACGAAGATGGCACTCATGGGAAAAACCCAAGTATTGAAACATACATTTCAAATACTTTGGGGCCAATGAATCGTTAAGGATAGTGAAAAGAGTGCTAAGAGAATCTTAGAGATTCCTGCATTGTGGGATTTTCAACCATTTAAGTTATTAAATAATGATAGAAAGAGGCGTGGTCATAATTTCGAAGACCAAAAACGAAAAATATGCAGTTTTTATCACTCCAATAAATTGGACCAAGTAATTGTACGCATCTAAGTAACACACATCGGCATAATCAAACATAGGAAGAACAAGAGATTGAATTTAAAGTTTCTTCGTACAAGGCAAAATGATTTTAAATTTGTGCAATTGTCTCAAAGTAGCTCATACTTTACGGCTAACTTCATCAACATGACTGCGCCAATCATCATCGTCATCATTACAGCCCTTCATAAGTCCACTGCTGAACATAGGCCTCCCCCAAGGTATGCTACAAAGCACGGTCCCGAGCCACCTGCATCCATCGACTTCCTGTATGTCTTACCAGGTCGTCACTCCATCTAGTGGGTGGTCGCCCTACACTTCGATTACCGGTACAATGCTGCCACTCGAGAACCTTTTTTCCACAACGGTTGTCAGTTCTTCGAGCCATATGGCCCGCCCATTGCCACTTCACTTACTAATCCGTTGGGCAATGTTGGTCACTCTGGTTCTACTGCGGATATTCTCATTTCTAAGTTAATCACGCAGAGAAACTCCGAGCATAGCCCTCTCCACAGCCCGCTAAGCGACTTTGAGCGTCCTCATACGGCCAGCAGTGAAGGACCACGTCTCGGTTCCGTAGGTCATCACTGGCAACACGC
>DWHP01002753.1:0-14093 GCA_018247895.1 Parnassius honrathi
CACCGCTTTCTCTTGTGCCTAGTTTTGCGTTGAAGTCTCCCATCAACACCGTATAGTGGGTTTTGGAGGAATGCATGTCTCTTGAAATATCCTCATACATTTCCTCCACCTTCTAATCGGGATGTGCCGAGGTTGGTATCACTTGAATATAATGCCATTCAATGGTTCTATTGTATGGTCCAGTGTAGTTGTATATATGGAGATCAGTGATAACTGTACTTGAGTGTTTTCCACTGTAGGGATGTTATGTCTTTATCGCCACGTTTGTAAAACGGAGTCTCGATCTCAGTACTAGATCTCACTGACCTGAGTATTTCACATCTGGCGTAAACGAGATTGTCATATCATTATTTTTGTGATCTCCCATAAAAACGAAATTTCTGTCAATGGATGCATTAAGTGCAATTTTTCAAAGTAACTCAGCGTTCCACTTACTGTTGCCGTGATATTCTTTCAAAAGTCCACTTCTGGACATGGGTTTCCCACTTAGCAAATATAGAGGGAATATTTGCCATGATTGCCACTCTTTGTGAACGGGTCTGCAACCTCTTCGTGTACTTGTATAGCTACATATAACATGTTATAAAATATGTGATATTATAGGACACTATATAAGTACACTAACCATGTATCGGGCTTGTTAGAATATTCACTTCCATATATCGTCTTGTAGATGGGAAACTGAAACAGGAGATATACATCAGCATCTTCCTGATAACAACTCAAAATTTTCAAAACTGGTCTTGACAATCCACTTTCCAAGCATGGCAACTATGAAAAACCAAAATAATATATAGGGAAATCTATAGGGATCTATGTTTAGTAGTGGATTTTTAAAGGCTGTATAATGTCCATTTAACTTCCGTATTCGACAAGCATAATTTTATGCGCTCGCTTTGATATTTACAAACGGATTGTTAACCAAGCTACCGTTGCATTAAACTGCCACAACGTTGTTCCTACCGCCGACCGCACTCAATTTGTTCACAAATGTATACATATATTTGTCACGTGTCGCAAATTAAACTCGCGTCATGTTGCGGTTTCCGTGTGATATTCGTTACGGTTGCTTCAGTCGCTTAAACTTGTTCTATTGTTTGTGTCACATAATACGTTTCTCTGTATCTTTGTTCAGAGTACACCTTCTGGTAACTGTTCTGTCACCCATAAATACCTCATTTTTATAAAACTGAAGCTACAAACGCACTTTAAGTGCACCTGATGTGTGGCTACTGACTACCCAACATCAGAAAGGAAGACTACCTACAAACCACAGTTGAGGACTCAGATAGAATACCTGTAATTTAACTGGCTCTTTATACTCTTCAAACGCCGCACACGCACCGGAACACGGCAGTGAAGGCACGGCTATTCAACAGCAACAATAGATTAGAATTCGGTACCTACCCGGACGGACCTAGGTGGGGAAGACATCCTGCTGTCTGGTAAAACTTATTTAGCTTCCATTAAGATTCAAATTAAAGAATCAGAATGCGTTATCACTTGTTGATTACTTTTTATACCACGCTGCAGTATGAAAGAATCAGCTCGACTGACCGGAATGTTGCAAATGTCACGCTGTGCAGCTGGAATAACTGACCTAATCATGCTTTGGCCGACACAAGAAAATGAAACAGGACGTGGGCGTTGAGATTTTCTTAATGACAAAATAATCAAAACGCACATTTTCCAAATAATAAAATAAAGCAATTTATGGGAAAGGCTTATATTCAGCAGTGGATTTGTTAGTCTAAAATAAAGATAATGATGATATTTAAAGAGCTGATGTTCTAAGAAGTAAGTTAGGCTATTTTTATTTTAAAAAAATGAATTAGGATCCGCGCAAAAAAAACACTGAAGTTCAATTGTAATAAATACTGGCGAAATTGTCGGGAAAATTTAATTAAAATTACTTTTACGGATTTTATCGCGTTATACCCGACGTTTCGGGTGCTTTCCTGCATCCATGAAAATATCCTAATTTCAATAGAGAAGGAAGCTGAGTACCATCTGCTTGGGACCCTATAATTAATAAAATTAAAACTAAACCCAAGCATACCACTGCAAGATTTCGAAACACAGTTAGTTCATTCTGCGTAGATCGGACCAAAGACAATAATAAAAAGCTGAAGGTACTCCGGGTTAAATTTGACATAAAGCAGCCGAAACGTCGGGTATTAAAAAAAAACGCGATAAAATCCGTAAAAGTAGTTTTAATCAATGTGTAGTGTTCGCGTAAATATAAGAAATTATTGTGGGGAAAAGCTTGTATTTAAATGTTGATGGTCAGTATTTATAGTATTATCAGAATATTTATGTATTTCGCTGGGAGTGAAACCAACGTTACATCAACCTCTAGCAGTAATATCGCAAATACATTCGCGCTCAATTCGTATCCGACCGCACTCACATGTAACGCGTTGCAAATAAAAGGCGCATTAGACGCACGTTATTCAGATGCCGCTAGCAAAAACCGCACCGTCCGTCGCGTCGTGTCGCGGTTTTATGGCATATGGTTTTATGGATATAGTTTTAAGTTGTGCGTTATCACTTTTACGCCTAAAGTAGATATAGTTGTATTAAAAAAAGCCTTTGGCCGTAAAATAACCGTGTTGTGGCAGCGTAACAAAATAAATCATCGTTGATGACGTAAGAGGTCCGATGGCGATAGATGACAAATGAGCGATAGATGGCGTTATAGTCATATCGTTCAGTTCAGACGTAAAATACTCAGACCCGCTACGGGCAGCTGTGCACACGCCTGGTACTGTGATTCATGTCGATCTTAATCCAAAAATTAAAATTCTTTCCTACAGCGGAAGAGCCTATGTCCAGCTGTGGACTTTTACGGGCCAATAAATAAAGAATCATAAAATTTGTAACCGATTAGATAGACTTTATGACCCTCATTACTGGAAATGAGGCATTCCATCTGTATTTTGTGACATGTTACAACGTATCTGCATTTTGATTCTTAATTCAAGATAGAGATATAGCTGTCTATGGTACACAGCATCATCTTACCATCAGGTGGAATGTGTCCATGTTTGTCACCCCTATTCTACTAAAAATACGTCACTCGCTACTGCATGCTTGGTTTGCAATCATTATTGGATCATTGGGCTTAGGATGTGATATTACTAGAATAACGTTTGATCAAGATTTCACCTGATGTTAGGTGGTAATGGAGTAGGACATTTTGGTAAACATATTAGTGTCGATAATGCCACCTCACTTTTCTGTTGAAAAATGCCAAAATGTAATTGTCAGAAGACTGACACAGGTGAAGGATCCCGATCCCTCGACGTGCAGTTTTAAAACCATGAAGGGAAAGCACAAAGATGTAATCCAAACGTACATAGAGTCATTCGGTAGCAGAATGTTGATTAAGGAACTTAAGAGTGCAGCTCTCGTGTACAGATATTTGTTCACACATAAAATAAATAACTCTCACACGTATAAATATAACGTAAACTCTGACTGAACATAACATTGAGAAAGTAATTTGTTATGTCAGAATCTCTCAAGCTTACAACCCAGATGGGTAGGCAAGAGACCACGAACTACATTTTATATGGATGTGGTATGGATTCACTTACTCGATATCCTTTACCAACCTAGTTAAGGTTACAACAGCACCACCCATAATACAAATAAAGTTTCTGTCAGAATAATACATTAACCCTGAGTGTGTAATTATGTATATCATTTCAGTAGATAGTAGAGAAATATGTATGAAATTTCAGTGGATGTAAGCATAGGATTGGGGCTTGTAAAAAGAAAGACCAGTAAAAATCTTTCTCTATCAAGGCTGAGAGATGTTAATATTTATATTTATTTATTATATTTAATAAACGTGTTTTGTAATTAGTTCTTAAATAGCTCTCGGCAGCTCCCCCAACTTGACTACCTACATAAATATATACTCACATACATGACAATTATATAAAACTTTTTACGCGACACTTGGAGTGGACCGGATTTAAAAATCAATCGCATACCAATATTTTTGTAGATATAGTGTTATACGAAAAACGTATGAAAACGTAATTCGCACCAATTCAAATTCGAAACAGTATTTATACTCATATATACAGCCAGCGTTCGGTTTTCTTCTAAATCATTGGTCACGTAGACACAGTACTTCGGCTATGCATGTGCAAGGTGCTCAAAGAATTGTGTGACCGAAATTTAAAATGCGCATCAATATTATAGAGTAATGCTATCGCCTGTACTGCACGCGAATAGTAGAAAATTGCATGCATATCTGTTGTTCCAACAGTGGTTTATTATTACGCTGCCGTATCGTCAGTTATTTCACTCGGTAAAGTGAATGAGCACCATGAATACAAATTGGCTGCAATCGGATGTATATATATATATGTCTTATGTTTGTGTGTGTGGGTAGCATCAGGCGCTTAATTTCTATTGTCTTTGAGTCAAGTCGGGTAGCCATCTGGTAATGGATTTTTGAAAGATTTATTGTTCCCTTGCCATTTTTAAACGACGTTATTGTTTTTGTTTGTTTTGTTTGGCATCTCTGAGGAAACGTTTGACTTTATTTAAAATGGAAAAACTTAAAACACAACGTTATTCTGTATGTTGTTTTATGTGTGATAGCATTAAACTTTCTATTTTTGAATTTATTGTAACCGAAGTAAAAGTGATAAACGAGCAGCAGGTGGTAATCTATTTACATGAAAACACCTACTCTCAAATAAGAGTCAAAATGCGGATACTTGATATAGATAAAGTATCATAGAATATGATATAGATGAATAGAACTAGATGGAATACCTAGTTGCCAGTAGAAGGTGTCTCCCAAAAACAACAAAATAATGTTGCTCTATCTATGGACATCCGTGAAGATGCAATTAAATTCAAGTCTGAATTGGCCTTCAAACTCTAAAAAAATGTAAATTCGTAATACATTTTGTGTATTTTCACAAGTATCAATTGGTATTCAAACCGTTGATATACTAAAAATCCTATTTTTTGTATTTACGTTTTTTGTACAACAATTATTCAAACCCAAAATTATTTTATACTTTTCAGATACTGTAAAGTAACTCAAGGTGTGTGTAACTAAACCAAAGAAATTCAAATTCAATAAAAATATCAGGTACTTTCTTTGTGTTCTTAAAAAATAATGAATTAAATTGAAACAGATTCATACGTGTTATTTTTTGCCTAGTATTGTATCATTATCATTATAAGCAGAGTCCACTGCTGTACATAGGCCTTAGATATGGATAACCATCATAAGGGCGATATTTACCGTACCCAATTGCCATACGTTAGTAAAGGTAGTTTCGAACGTATTTATTTTCATAAAATCGCGTCACAGTGGATTTTCGCATTTTTACCATATTTAACATGATAAAAGTAATAAATCTACAAAAATACAACAGAGGCGCGTGCGGTTTTAAATTAGACGATTTCTACTATAATACTATGACGTATTCTGGGTATCAGTCACATATAGAGATTGCGCTATTTTCCAACACATGTAATTTCAGTGCCACGTCTACTTCTTTACTGCATACAAAAAATCGATTTTGAATGACCTTGTTGAAACCAATGGACCTAAACGTTTTCTATTTTATAGGTGCACTGATTTGCAAATTTGAATAGCCAGATAAGGGAAAAGCGTCACATAGTATATATACTACGTGAAGTAAATAAGAATAAAAATGGAATTTATCCAAATATAAACTTCACTTACTTGTTAATTAAGAAACAATGTCGTTTCTTTAATTTTTCGGTCCGGCAAAATTTAAGAATACTTTTACTTATTATTCATGTTTTATTAAATGCATTGTAGAAGCGCTCTTGCGTTACTTTATAATTAAATCGAACGATACTTCCAATTCTACTCACATAACTTTAAACTTCCTTCACAGTTTGTTGTAAAACTTGGAACAAAGTTTGTAACGGAAGGGAAAAGATCAAAGGTAGGAGCTTCGTCAGTTCACAGTACTGTTAAGAATCCACGACTTATGTTCAATGATTTGGAAAGCTACTGAATGCCTGCGGCTTGATCTAAAATTGGTCGATTAACTAAAAGTTTTAAGGAAGCGTCATTAGGGCTCCTGCGCACTTCGTGCAAAAGTATATATTTTTATTGCAAATGCTTGTTTACTATGGTAATGTAAATTTTACTATGTGTGTCGTTAAAAATGTTGTTGTACAGAGTTGTTCAGAAGTTTCTTTAATGGTTCAATGATACGGCGATATTTGTTAAGTAACAGGCTCGAAGTCATGTCGGTAGTTTCACAATATGCGGTAGAGTTAGATAATGGTCCGATGAGACTTTTAAAACGGGTTCGTGTTTTTTTTAGGCTGTATAATTTCGAATGCCATATATTTATCTTAAACTTATCAAAAGTACACAGTAAACAGTAATCACAAGAGAAAAACATAATCATATTTCACGTCGTCGTAGAAAAATGAGAAAATTTGGGTGAACTGTCGAATGCGCCGTTTTTAAATTAATTGTAAGTATAAAAGCTGTTTACACAGCAGCAACATTTTGCCTAAACGTGCCTCGCATGAAGTGCCGTGTAGCAATTTGTTGCTTTACATAAAAGCCACCATCTTGTAAATTGCACAGTTTGCGACAAACTAATTGGCAACAAAGAAAAAAATAATAACGCACTGAAAATGGCGCCTGAAATCCATAAAATTTCAAAGCCTCGATTGCGATGAAGCAACAAAATGCGACATTGCGTTATGCTACATAGTGTGGCGTGCGTCGTCTTGTGATTTGCTAAAAAGTGAAACATTGCATTGATCAAAAGCCGCATACAGCTGTCTATTTTACGTAACATTAACAGGTACCATTTATACAACAAGTAAAATTTGAAATATTATTGGTTTACTTGATCGATTGGGACATCATAGGAAGATGATCAAGTAACTTTACTAGCCGCTTAGTTTAATTTTAGTATTAGCTACCTCGTAGCTTAACAAAGGTAGAGGAAATCTTGGTGGAAAGCAACTTCCTTCTCCTTCTATAAAATCTAAATATTATTCATTCGACCTCTACACAACTTCTTATTCATGAATTAGTTTCTTTTTTTTTTTGGATTAGGGGGACAAACGAGCACACAGACCACTTAATGGTACGTGGATGCTGTGTTGAACATTTATATTTATCCTCAATTAAGAATCAAAATTCAATTTGTTGCGTTGTCATCCGTGAGTACTAGGATATAATGCCTCATTTCCGGTAAAGAGGTTCTCCGGTACTCTACACTCACTATATGAAACCGCAGCGTTAAGCTGCTACTTTACGATGTTATTCTGTGAGAGCGTGGTCCTACCCCGGTCTAAGCGATCCATTCCTACTACAACCGTAGTAAAGGTGCAGCGTGGCTCTAGCGCGTAATTTTCTGGGTGTCAATAGTCATTTTATTTAAAACATAAACAAATGGACAGAATACAATTTTGAACCTGTCTTGACGCATCAAGATGTTACATTCAATCCATCTAGTTTGGATACAAGACACGATAGTTTGCAACATGACGCAGGGTGCTCGCATGGTGTATGATTAATGTTACCATAATATACGATATTTTCAAATATTGTAGCAATGTCGCGTGTTGTTGCTCCGGCGTGAACCGAACTTCATATATGCCACAGCATCAGCGGAAGTTCATATGGTGTTCAACGTGCGTATTTAAAGCAAGTGACACTAGTACGCCGCAATACTGCACGTTTGCGTTAGTGTAAATCCGGCCTTACGGTTCTTTGTTTACATACAAATAATTAACTTCTATGTCGGTTCTGAGTTCTAGGTTATCTAATATTCTTTCATAGGCAGTTTTTCTTGTTTCTGTTGTGACTGACTAGCAGTTTAATCGAAAGCGAACTCTTGTGTTACATCTTAATAGGCCCACAACGACTTAATAGGCATTTTAGCTAATCGCTTGAAAGATTCGGGAACGTAAGTATGTAAAATATATGTTTTACACAAAAAGTATTAAAATCTCAACAATAGGATTTATCATATCCGGAGAGGGCAAAACAAAGTCTCCTCTGCTCACCTCTGGGATGTTACCGCCGTTTGTACCCGCTGACAAGGATCTAAATCAGGTATATTAATTTGTAGAATACGTTGTAAATTTACCGGTTCGAGTTTGTGTAGCAGAGTTACCCGACCGGTCCGCGGAGGGCCCGGATAATTTGTAAGGTAGCTGGTAATAATTTCCGACTTTTGTCCTTTCGATGCGACGTGTTTGGGATTACAATACAAGAAGTTTCTATTATTCTGTTTTATCTTTAAAATAGTACTGTTAAAAATCCTCAAAAAAGTGAATAAATACCTTTTATATAACTTACATTTAACTGAAAGAAATTTTTTCATGCGTTATTTATTGCTCTAACAGCACAAAAATTAGAATCGCAAAACGAACCTTAGTTTACGAACGAACCTTGGTTTAGTTTAGAGTAGTGTAGCTTAGAGAGTCTTTATATAATCGTTAACCCGTTACTATTTGCGGAACTGTTTATGTTGGGTTAGAATCCCAACCAGAATACTAAACGTTGAAACATTGGTTTTCACGGTCAGACGAGCTAAGAGTTTTTGTTAAGAAATCCTGCCTCTTTTCAGCAAATAAAGCACGATGTCCACATAAATAAGAATGCAAGGCAAACATTTATACAAAACAAAAACAAATAATAAATTAAGTTTTTAACGAAGTGGAGCTGTGCCCCCTCCTATAAAAAAAAACCGGTTTGTCATGAGTAGTATTTGGTCTCTTTCCATATTATTATTTACTCGAGTACTTAAAAGCTTTGTATCTAACCAAATTGTTTTCACATACGTATTGACACTACAATAGAGACAGACTAGATAATTCCAAATAACTGACATGTTTATCTGATAACATACAGATAAGTATATAAAAGAATACTGATCTGGCTTAGCTTATGTAATGATCATGATCATGAAGCTCCTGGTGAAAAAC
Source organism: Parnassius honrathi (assembly GCA_018247895.1). NCBI lineage: Eukaryota > Metazoa > Arthropoda > Insecta > Lepidoptera > Papilionidae > Parnassius > Parnassius honrathi. The sequence continues at coordinate 8,974 of DWHP01002753.1, forward strand.
TAATAGCAATGTTGTCTAAACGATAAAGTGTATAAAAAACCAGTAGGCAGTTACCATGATTAATGTCCAATATCTTTTGAACCGGTGCTTTATATGACATTAAATCTAGATATCATATAAATACTGTTAAAAAGTTATCATTTGATATAGAGCTACAATTTGGGCATTGCATGGCATTGCTGACTTTCAGCTCCATACTAATATGGGCATGGTTTTTTACGAATTTGGTTACACCGTTGCCACCAACTATTTGTTCTGCAAAATGTCGCACTCTAATTAAAATTATTTAAATATGTTGATGTAATTAGTTATAAGTACTAATCGAAAGGTTAACCTTATAATATGATGTTAAACCGAGGGTTAACGGAAGTAAAAGTAGAGGTCCGCGCCACTTCTACACGTAAGTTTCCCCATTTAATTAAATTATATTTTAATTTGCGGGATTTTTTTATATTTATTCTTTGGAATGGATTATATGAACCGAATCATACCCATCTCCGTTACTGTTACAGCCTATTAAAGTCCATTGCTGAATATAGGTCTCCCCCATAGATTGCACCATGGTTACCCTCTGTCGCCTCTTACGACACCCATGGGATGATATGGGGTAGTGGATATTCTTACGACGACACTTACAACACTACACGGTGAATCATATCGCTATACCTCTAAGCACCCTTACGGATCGGACAGAATTTTTTTTAGATATTATATAAGTAACTCTTTCAAGTAATGCATGTTTACGGGCACATTTTTGCAAAGGTCTCGGCGGCTAAAAATTCTGAAAAAGCAAAAAAGCAAGAAATACACAAGCACAACATTTTTATAAATGTTTCTTATTCCTGGCGCTTTACGCCATGTGTAACGGATCGTAAACGAGAAATAAAAACGTTTACTAATTTATAAAAACCAGACATAAGACGTAACTTCACTTTTAAAATTTTAACGCGAGCCGATGATTTTAAGATAAGCAAAGAAAAGAACTTAATTCTACAAGTAAGTAATCTAAAAATTTAAAAATACCCGCTACTACAATTATAAAGAAAATACACAAAAGAAGTGCAACAGCAAAATGTCATTTAGTTTTTAACAAGGCGAAATTCGCGAAGTGAGTCATCCTCAAACGTCGTCACGTAAAAAGCTCTTCTCGCATTTTCTTGAGCGGGTGGATAACTAGACTTAGTAGTCTAGTCATCTCAGAAAGTGAATTATGCGATGTGGAAAAATCTACTTATTTTTTATTCTTTTTTTATAAGAAGGTAGCAGCACCAGATCGTAAATGACCATCACTCATGAACTCTTTTTCCTAGAAAACAAAGGAATTTCTTATAGATTAAAACCGTGAGATTTCTTGCACTTCAATAAAAAGTTAAGACAAACACGCTGCTTGCAAAGCGACGAGTTATAAAAGTTAAATAATAATTTACTTCAAATTCGAGAGTAGTGGACTTGGCACCGTTTTGTTATCGATGAGAGTTTTTTTTTAAGTTTAAGGGATCATCCTTAGCTATAAAATATTTATAGAAACATATTTTATGTCTTTATGGTTTAGTGGCTTAGCAACAAGTTACAGCGCTGGGGGCCGCGGGTTCGAATTCCACACTGAACAAGTGTTGTTATAGCCTACAAATATTTATCCCGGGTCTGGATGTTTGTCCTTGTGCAATCTATGTTTGTAAACTGCCTCCACGATACATAAGAATACCCTAGTGTTCAGGTAACATTTGAAAAAATGGATAATAGATAACACAACTTACGTACACGTGATAACATATGACAAATAATCTTATTTTTTAAATTTAGACAGTAACCAATTAAAGCCCACGAAACTATACTGATTTAGAACAAGTAAACAAATTTCAAAAATCAAATTAAAAGCTTCCATACGATAACAATAAAGAAACATTAAATAAACATGAACACCAAGAGGGGTAGGCAGAGACTACAGACTTCCGTTTGGCACGATCCTGACACACCTCTCTCGCCTCCTCCACATCCATATACCCACGTTAAGGGTACGATAGAGAAAAAAGTGAGATTAATTCTATCGTAGACTTTCGTACAATGGCTAAGCATTAAGACATACATAGATTTTAAATTACCAGAGACAGTTTGAGTTTCAAGCGACCAAATACTCAAACGATACTCAATTTTAAGATGTGGTTAAGTCTCGTGGCGTTTCAGCCACTTTGGCATGAAGTGATAGGGGCAGCACGCGGCTCAACAGTGTCATAAATATTATCGGTGTTTGAGTATTTTGACATAGGATAGCTGTTAATAAGAATTGAACCATCGACTCATAACGTTATTCTAATAAGGTGACCTCTCTACCTGACTTAACGTTAACCTAAGGATGTCCCGTAATCCCAGGGCCCAAAATATACATCACAAAGATTAAATATACATAAATGAATATAAGATAAAAGTGAAAAAACCGTTGCAAAGCTGTTTCTCATTTATTCTTTATGTCCCGCAGCCAAACGCTCGCATCCGTTTCTTATGAGGGCAAGAAAAACAAGACGTTAGCGAATACATATTATATGTGAATGGACAGGTTTCTTTAAATTTCTGATTGTACAAAACAAACCGCTAAATTGTAGCTGCAGCACTGAATATGTTGACATAATGAACATGTTGACATAATTGCGAAATCAAGAATGACAACAAATGTGTTGATTTTATTTTATTGTATCTTCTTATTTTGTATGTATTTTACTTGATAACTAAGTCAAATGTAAATCAGTTTTAATGATTATTTTATTGTGGAATAGGTGAATGTCAATGACAAGAATATTAGTACGTCAACTTTAACTCAAAGAGGGCATAATAGTTAGCAATTTTAGGCTACCTTCACTGCAGTTATATTAGTAGTATAGTTGTAGCACGAATGGGTCGGCATGACAGGAGAAGGACCACGCTTTCATTCTGTGTAATATGGTACCTAATTACTGCTATGTTTCGTATGGTGAGTGTAGAGAACCAGAGACCCTTTTTAGTGAAAACGAGGCATTCCATCTTAGTTCTCATGGGCGACAACGCATCTGCATTTTGATTTGTAATCGAGGATAGACGTAGATGTCTATTGGCCGCAGCAACCTCTTACCATCAGGTGGACAGTGTGCTCGTTTGTCACTCTATCCTATAAAAAATATTTAAAATAACTAATTATAAATTTTTGGCCCGACCTACGCAGAACGAGCTTACAGTATCTTGAAGTCCTGCAGTAGTATGCTTGACTTTGGATTAAATTTTATTAATAAGCACACTCAGCGACAAACACACCAGCGATATACTCTGTGAAAAACAGACGCTCCGGAAAGTCTGCAGTATGTCAACATGTTCATGATCATCCCAAAACATTAGATCATCAGACCACAAACCCTCGCAAAAGAATACCGATTCCTACCAAGGATGATTCGCGAGGCTATTGAAATTTAAAAAAAAATTCTAATTTCTATAGAGAAGCTGAGTGGATGCTACCATCTGCTCGGGATCTCATAATTAATAAAATTGAATCCAAGCTCAAGCAAACAATTGCAAGACTACAAGATACTGTAAGCTCGTTGTACGTAGGTCGGACCAAAAAATAATAATTAAAAGTTAAAGGTAGCCTTCGTTAACTACGACATCAGGACGCCAAACCCCTCAGTATCCCCGTGCTGGAAATGAAATGAAATGAATAATGATGAGTAATGTTTATTCAATATAGATTATTGTATAATACTTATTTAACGTCATTTTTGAATGGCGTCTTTTTTAAAGTGCCCGAAACGACGAGAATTAAAAAAGTTTAAATTAAACGTGATAGAATACGTAATATTAGTTTTATTCAATTGAATGCATAAGTTGTTAACAAGACCCGCAGTTAAAAACCCGTCAGTACTAACATGCTAAACTAAAACGAGGAAGTCTTTAACGACAACCTAAACTTGACCTCCTTGATTTACAACCAGATCCAACATTTATACAAATATAAAATCTATGTTTCAAGATTGTACTGTATTTCTGACACAGCACTTTTAATAAACATTACATTAAACATAGGTAGTTTAATTATGCACGATACGTCTGGTAGTGCGATGGGAAAACAATTGCGAACATGGCGGTTAACGAAAATCCTTCTAATCCAGCAGCGGGTTTTTGCGGTTGAAAATGAAGATCTAATGAACGAATTGAGAATGTGAAGTCAAATTCCTAATTTTACATTTTTAATTTCATGAACAAAAAATAAACACTCGCTACTAGTACTTACCATTAAGCACTTTTTCACCTTCCGGCAAACCCCAGAGAGAGCAAATTGCAAAATGAATTCTCTAATTTTGCCTGCCGCAATAGAAGAAAGATTGCACAAAATGCTTTATGTAATCAGAAGTTCCAGTTTCCAATTGCATTCCGTTTTAATATTCCAATCTTGACCTCTCTTCACATAATTTTATAGAGCGTATATAGCGAAACGTTTGCGAACATTTTATGTATATTATTAATAAATGAATTTATTTTACCCAACTTCAAAAAAGGGGTCTTATAATTTTGTAATTAGTCACAGAATACCAACGTGAAATAACAAATCAATGCTACAGGCTATTTTTTTGCAGGTAACAATGCGGTTTAAAATTCCTTAGTTTGTGTGCCTATTGAGCAGTGTAAGGCACGTCTCGACGCGTACGTTGCGCTGACCATCATCAAGTTCGTTGGGCACTCACATGTCAAGTTTTTTTTTACCACGCCAATTTGACGCCAATGGACCAATATGGTTTTGATGCTAACATCGAATGCTGCTGCTGATTCGTAACCGTAGATTGAGTATCATCAGTGTTACGGCCCTGAGTTGCCCAGACGAAGGTCGACTCGATTGGGGCCCATAGCAATCCAAATCGGCGAACAACAAAGGGACGAGCCCAATAGCAATTATGGAAATTTAAATTAATTAATTTATTATTAAATTATGAATATTTTGGAAATTTATAATAGAAGGAGTGGAAGACCATGCAAAACTTACCTAGTTCTAGAGTAGGGTTGACCACGGGGGTTGTCAGGTGGAAAGTGATGTGCGTGTAAGTAGGGTGTAGTGGTGTGTACAAGGTGTAGCCTGACAGCCCCGCTGATCCAGGGCTGCCGAT
>DWHP01002754.1:0-14092 GCA_018247895.1 Parnassius honrathi
TTCTTACAAGTCGGCTTTTAATGTTTATTGATTTTAATTTTTTTGACCTTTTGATTGGACGAGGGCGACGCGTTATATCTTCGAAACTTTTCACCGCTATATTGGAAGACGTTTTCAAGCTACTAGACTGAAAAGTATACAGTATTAACATAAATGGGGAGTACATCAATCATCTTCAATTTGCACACGATATAGTTTTTTTGGAAGAATCAGTGGAAGACCTAAGCACTATGCTCAATGACCTCAATACTGTCACACACCGAATAGGTCTTATGATGAAAATCGGTAAAACAAAGGTCATGTCTAACGTCCATACCACACTTAAGAGAGTTGTCGTGATTAACACTTCGCTCGATTTGTTGATGAGTATGTTTATCTGAGACATATAGTTCGTTAAGGTAAGTCAAACCTAGCCGGACTATATGTATATACACCTATGCTGGTAGTTGTTGGAAGCACCATGCTCGAAGCTGTTGACAAGTACGTTTACCTGGGACAAATAGTCCGACTAGGTAAGTCCAACTTCGACTGAGAGGTCCACTGAGGCTTTCAACTCGGTTGGACAGCGTTTGGGAGGTTATGACACATCTTCCCGTCTGGCATACCTCAAATAATTAAAACAAGATAGTACCGCTCGAGCTTGTTGCCAGTGTTGACTTACGAATCTAAGATGTCGTCTTTCACTGCTGCCCGAATGAGAAAGCTCGTCACGTCAATCAGTGAGCTAAGGAGAGGATTATGCTCGGGGTATATCTTCGTGATAGATTTAAAAATGAGAATATCCGCAGTAGAACCAGAGTAGCCGACAACAGATTAGTCAGCTGAAGTGGAAATGGGCCGGTCATATGGTTCGAAGCACTGACAACCGATGGGGAAGAAAGATTCTCAAATGGCAGCCTCGTACCGGTATACAAAATGTACGGCATACTCTCCACTAGATGGAGTGACTACCTGCTAAAATATTTGCGACGTCAATGGATGCATGGTGCTCAATGTCGTGCTTTGTGGCATTCCTTGGGGTTGACTTGTGTTCAGTAGTGGACTTGTGAAAGGCTGGAAATGCCACAGGTTTGAGATAACCACAAGTTGTATGCCATCTATAAGGTTAAACTAAAAACTTTTTTTCCTAATTTGCTGCCCTTAAGATTGCTGTATTTTTTAAAGTTTTCTATTAGCCTTTACTACAGTAAAGTGTGTGTAGTAAGAACATCTTGACTAACCCCGCAGTAAAGCTAGCCTCGATGAAAGCCTGACTTTATGACGCTATCAACAATATACCTGGTAGAGCCACGCTGCAGCTTCATTATGATTGCAGCACGACTAGCCGGCTTGACCTAGGAGGGACCACACTCTCATAGAATACCAGCGTAAAATAAAAGCATAATGATGTGATGTGTTTCGTATGGTGAGTATAGAGAGCCGGAGTCCATTTTTCCTGGAAATGAGGCATTCCATCTTAGACCTCATGGGTGACAATACTCGAGGATAAATGTAGATGTCTATGGACCACAACATACTCTTAGAACCAGGTGCACTGTGTGGTCGTTGTTTTGCGCACGGATATTAAATAAAAATATATTTTTGTATACAACGCTATAATTTCATCTCTTATCATATTACTATATTTTGTTTTACTATGTTATGTATGGTTTTATATTCAACATCGTTTTTATTTTATCGGCGTCTGTAACGTGTGTGTGTGTGTGTGTGTGCACATGCGTGTGTTTTATTTGCGTGTGTGCATGTGTGTGTGCGCACGTGTGTAGCGTGTGTTTGCATGTGTGCGTGTATGTGCGCGTATGTGAGCGTGTATTTCTGTGCGCACGCGTGTGCATGTGTGTGTGCAAACGTATGCTATCGTGCGCGTGAGAGCGCGCATGTGTGTGAGTGCGTGCGTGCGTGCGCATGTGCATGCATGTGTGTACGTGTGTGCACATTTTCTTGCGTATCCGGGCATGTGTAGCGAATGCGTGCATTTGCCTGCATGTGCGTGCGTGAGTGCGCGTGCGCACGCACGCGCGCACGTGTGTGTATGTGTCGTATGCTTATTCAATTTATTGTAAACTGGTGTGAAACTGACATTGAACTGCTTCCGGGCGAATCTTATTTTTACTCTCGTAAAAACGGTCTCGCTGTTTGGATTGGCCTTTTAGAACGGCAAGTTCTAAAGTATTCCATTAAGTTTTTGCTCCAATTCAGCAACAGCACCCATGATCACCCTCGTGACTTTGGATGCTGTACAGCTAACGTAATAAGTTAAAGTGGTAATTAAAATCGATAAAATCCGTAAATAATAATAGTTTTATTTAATGGTGTAGATCATTTTATGATTAATGGCATGAAGAAGTAAATTTTAAGCTGCAGCTATATTATGATGTAAGCACGAATGGATGAATCATCTCTACTGGGGAATAATCTCGCTTTCACAACAAACCAGCGTGAAATAGAAGTTTAATACTCCTTTATTTCGTATGGTGTTTCGTAGAGAACTGGATACTTTTTTAAATGGAAACGAGGCATTCAATCATATTCCTCAACGGTGAGAACGCACTCTACATTCTGATCCTTAATTAAGGATAGATATAGATGTCTATGAGCCACAGCATCCGCAAACCATCAGGTAAACTGTGTAATGCTTTGTTACCCTTATTCTATGAAAAAGAGGAATTTTTACTATGTTCACTTTTCTTTAACTAAACGAAATATACTTATGTTCTGCCACTGTCCCAAGTTAGTCTGGATGTAATAAAAAAAAATTTACCAACTGTGGTAAAAGATGACTAACGGAATATTAGATGTGTCATTGTGTATGCGAAGAGCGAGCCATCGGTCACTTCTTTTATAATTTTCCATCTAAATCTATAGTTTTGACCAAACTTGGGCCGAGTAGCTTGCTGCACTCTGCCAACAATCTTTGTGATTACAGGCATGACGTTATGTTTGTATATGTGCGGAGAGATCTGTTCATGATTTTGCCTTGGCATATGGTCTGACACAACTGGTTACTTCGTCTACGCGGATTCCAGATGTGGAGGATCATGCACCTTCCCTCTTGGACCTTCTGCTGACCTCTCACCCGGAAGGATATCAGATTTCCATCGACGCCCCTTTAGGCTCTTCGGACCATTGTCTTGTTCGGAGCGTGGTGCCACTCACACTGAAATCGCAGTTGCATTCTGCAGGCTGCCGCCGTGTTTGGCACTATGGGTCAGCCGATTGGGATAACACGCGGTCTTTTTTTGCATCCTACCTTTGGGGGCGTGTTTGCTTCCTGCCGAATGATCCCAACGTTGTTGTAGATTCTGTCGCTGATGTGGTACTTCAGGGTATGCAACTTTTTATTCCTTCCTCTGTGGTGCCCATCGAAGGCAAATCTCAGCCATGGTTTGGTCGCTCCTGTAAAATAGCATCACGCTATAGGCAGGAGTACCACCAAGCCTAGGCTGACGCATCAATGTCCAGGGATGTAAACACCAGCGCTCTAAAAAAGAAGTATAATTCCGCCTCCAGGTTCTTCAAAAGAGTCATTGTCAAGGCAACATCAGAGCACATAGGCAGAATTGGCGAGAAATTAGTTCGCCTTCCTCTTGGAACCCATCCATTCTGGTCTCTCGCTAAGGCTGTCCAGGGGAATTTCTGACAGCCATCTCTTCCATCTCTGCACAGAGAGGACGACTCATTGGCCCATACTGCAAAGGAGAAAGCCGATCTGCTAGGCTCTCGACGACGGGGAGAGTACGCCGCTGACCACACCGCGGTGTGAGTGCTCCATGCCGGAAGTGCAGTTCACACAGCGCTCGGTTCACAAAGCACTCCTCTACCTGGACATCCACAAGTCGAGTAGGCCTGACGAAATCCCCCCAATTCAATCCAGATTTGGCACCGATTTTAACGCGTCTTTTTCGGTATTCGGTTTCCTACTCCCTAGGCGTAGTCGCAAAATCATGGAAGGCGGCTTTCGTCCACCCGATCCCTTAAAAAGGCGACTGCTCAGACCCGTCCAACTACTGACCTATCGCCATCACCTCCTTGTTCTCCAAAACAATGGAGTACATTGTAAATTGCCAGCTCAAGAGGTACCTTGAGGATCACCAGCTGATTAGTGATCGCCAATACGGTTTTCGCTGTGATCGATTAGCTGGTGATCTTCTGGTCTACCGAACTCGCAGATGGGCGGAGGCAGTAGAGTCGAAGGTGGAGGCGTTGGCCGTTAGTTTGGTTACGTTGCGAAGGCCTTCGATCGGGTTTGGCACAAAGTGCTTCTTTCTAAGCTCCCTTCCTATGGGCTTCCCGGGAAATTGTGCAATTGAATCACCAGCTTCCTTGCAGATTGGAGCATCAAGGTCGTTGTAGGCGGTGCAAGCTCCGATCACAAGCCTATTAATGCTGGTGTTCCATAAGGCTGCATGCTATCACCAACGCTGTTTCTTCTGCATATCAATGATATGTTGCAAACCCGTAACATTCATTGCTATGCAGATGACAGAACTGGTGATGCTCTGTACATCGGCCGTGCCAATATTTCTCAGGAAAACGTCTCCGAAGACTGGGACAAACTTGTGTCTAAAGTCGAGTCTTTGCTGAACAAAGTCTCGGACAGGGGGCGACCAAATCTAGTCCAGTTTAACCCTCAGAAGACACAAATTTGCGCGTTAACCGCTGATAAGAATCCTTTTGTCGTATTTCTTCAGTTTCAAGCCACTCCCTTTGTTGCCACAGCCAGTATTGGAATTCCCGTCGTCGACATATCGACTGACGTGCGGTTTTGTGGTCACAGTCACAGTGGAAGAGGAGGCCAAACTGGCCTTTAAAAAACTTGGCGTGCTCAGCAGAGCGGGATAGTATTTCATTCCGGCACCCCGCTTGCAACTTTACAAGGCACATGTTCGGCCACACATGGAATACTGCTCCCATCTCTGGGCTGGAACTCCCCAGTACCAGCTCCTTCCACTTGACCGAATCCAGCGCAGAGCAGCTCGAATCGTCGACGACCGAGTGCTTGCCGATCGGCTCGATTCACATTTCCAGAACGCACTACGCGGCAAACGTCCCGATACCATCCACACCATCTGGATGCCTGACGGGCCACCACTATACGTTTCACAAGGAGTTTTTTTCCGCGTATGAACTCTGTGTGGAATAGATTACCACTGGCGATTTTTCCGGCCCGATATATCCAGGGGACCTACAAGAAAAGAGCTCACTTCCTTCTAAAGGGCTGGCGACGCACCTGCAATTCCCCTGGTGTTGCGGTTGATCATTGGTGGCGGTAGTCACTTAACATCAGGTGAGCCGCATGCTCGTTTGCCCCCTCTTCTATAAAAAAAGTTTAATTGAAAGATGGTAGGAGACTAAACTAAGAAATTATTGCCTTGTTAAAAACTAATGCGGCAGAATTTTAATAATCTATACTAATTTATTCCTAATGCCTAATCCAGAGAGGTCTTCTTTCTTAAGTATATTGATGTTTACTGGATTGCTTCTCTACCGCGAATTAACCTCAATGTTTTTTTTTCCCTCCGGAAAGCGAGGTAGAGATGCGGAGAATGCTCGTAGCATACCACGCAGCCGGCTGCGTTGTTATGTGGAGACTTTTGCCCACTTAACACCGCTTTGAGAGTGTGGCTTTGATCTAGCGGCAGATCTTATCTAAGCCTTATCGGAGCGACCCCGACTTGTTTGCAAGGGGGGCGCTGTGTGGGTCTAGGCGCTTAATGCACCTGGGTGAGGCTGAGCAATTGGCCGCCGTATGTCCGTAAAGTTGGCAACGTTGGCACTGCGTCGGTTAACCACGCCTATCTTCTAGCTTCGACCTTTATTCTCGACAGGCCGCACACGGTGTGTACCTGTCGTAATATGTCCCTTGCCTCCGGCACGTTGAACAGAATGAGAAGGGCAATCGGGTACCTCTTGCCTCTACTGTTATGCATCTTGTGCACAGCTTTGACTGGAAGCCCTGAGACTTAAGGTCATCCAGGATGTCCTCGTTGGCGAGTTCGAAAGGAACTCCACGGAGGACAGCTCTGACTTAACGTTTATCCAGGAGAGAGTACGTGTTATAGGACACACGTTTGGCCGTGAAGAGCTTGGTGATGTTCCGAAAGTCTTCGATTGACTGCGGGATGATTTTGACTGACTCACAGAGGTTGGTAGCTTGGTCGTATTTAAAACCTGCATCATAGCAGACTTTAGAAAGTCTGGTGAACTGCACTTTTTCCCTGAGGAAGACAAGAAACATGTCCCGCACATATTTCTTTGCGGCAGTGGCGGAGGCTGCAGGGCGCGCTTGGGCGCGGGCAGTAGCGGGAGCTGCGGAGGCACGGGCGGCAGCAGGGGCTGCCGGAACGGAGAGTGTGCTAGAAATCATAGCGCGTTTTGGACCGCGCTTGTACTTCGCTTCCGTGAAGGAGTTTGAATCCATAACTCTTCCGTCAAGGTCCGAGGGGCAGCTAATGGATGAAGTGATGATTGTTTGGGTGGACCTCTTTCGGGAGAACGAAGATGGACGGAGATGGATGGATGGAGACGAACGTGGTTTCAGAATACTTCATGTCGTCGGAGTCAGCCGTAGAGGCCGAAGAGCCGGACGCAACTGGGGCCGGGCGGGGACATGCCTGAGGGGCAAGGGAGGCAATTTGATCTACAAGAGAAGTCTCGTCGATGGTAATGGACAAACCTAGGACATGGTTTAGATAGTCGATGGCGGCGTTAACTAGGGTAATGTCCGGAGTGGACATGTAGAACAGGGAGGGTGTTGACGACGCTTATTTCAAGAAACTGGGTCCCTTTGTTCTGAAAAGAACAAGGGCTAGTTCACAAAAGAACAAGTGACGCTTATTCCAAGAAACAGTAAGACAGATACAACAGTAACAAATATTACCAAACGGTAACAGAAATAATAAACAATACAAATAACAATAACAATGCAAAGCAAGATAATTGCAATGACCTCCCCGACGAAGCGATGTGGCAAGAAAGGTGTTAAGAAAGAAGCCAACCACCAACGGTGACAGCTCAGCCGGTGCGAGCGGGAGAGCGGAGGCGCGCGAGCTAGAAGGGCGTTGCCGTGCGGGGACGGGAGCGCTGACTGCTTGACATGACCCCTCGGAAGTGACGCGGCAAGCGTGCTCGGGAGTGGCGCGGTAATCGGGCTCGGGATTGGCGCGGCAAGCGGGAAAACAGAATTATCTCAATGGCTGTGGGCTCGAGTTATATTCCTGCGGCTGGGGTCGCGTGGGCACCGAGTTTCAACTTGAACTCGCTGGGTCGGCCACGCGCTGATTGGCTGCGCGACCCGGCACTTTCCTTTCCCGTGCGGAGTGTGGTACACGTGTCTATGCAGTGTGAGGTACGCGGGGTGGTGGTACGGCCGCTCTCTTTGCCGTCCGTAAATGATTTGAAAGAATATATTCTAACCGGGATTAACAAAGCAGTGTTATATGGTTTGTACACGTAGTAATGGTTAGCTAAAAAGGAGTTATAGTGCAAATTTATGTCACAGAAATCAGAGACAGGGTTGCAAGGGATGCCCTAGACGGAAGTTTCCTGACCATGTATAAAAATGAAAAGAAACATGGGATCCTACTTTTATAGATATTTTACGACTCGCGCAAAAGTATTTGCAGCTTCTTCTTCATCCATATAGAAAAGATTGGATAGAAATTGTGTTCACATAGTTGACGCACGATTTTACATAGTGTGAGACGGCGTTATGTTATTTATTGTTATGTTGAATGTCAAACTTTTAAAACTTTGATGAGTATTTGCTAATTAAACCTTAATTACAAATTAGATGTTTTATAATTTTAATATTAGTTTGGTACCAACAACTTTCTCATCATGTAAGCAAATTTTGTTTGGCAGGCGCATTGCCAAATTTATTTTCTTAATATTTTGAGTAATTATCAGAAACATGATGCTAGCCATCTCCCGCCTCGTTTCTCTCTGTCGCCCCTTACGAAAACCAATGAATGATAAGGGGTAGAGGATTCGCTTTATTTTTAAACTTATAGGGGTTAAATACCTTATAGCATATGATATCTTTTCATCTAGACGCGGCTCTGGCGTATATTATAGAAATTTTACTTCAATACATCCAATTAGATAATTAGCCAGATTATATATATATATATATATATGTATATTATTTCGAATACATAATATGTACAGCGAACGTGCTCCAAAATCCTCACGGAAATGGGAAGATACTCGTGCTTGGCAGAAATTTTTGTTTACTTTTATTTTAAAACAAACCTTTGCAAATTGCTTCAAAGGTTAAGGTCAGAAACTAATACACAATAATCGAACGTAACGTAAGAAGTGAAATGATAATATGATATGATGGTCGCGTATATTCTAATCCCATTTCATTTTTATTATTCGTACACAATACCAAAACCATATAATATACATTATTATGAGGATCTTGCGTAGCAGTAGGTCTCTGGAATTAGACTATATTTTTTGTATACAAGCTTACTGGTTAACTCAACCTAGATTATGATATTTCGATTATGAAACACCATAATTTACACTTAACCATTTTCAAGGTATTGGATATTTAAGTTTTTTTTTAAATTAAAATTGCCATTTTTGTATATTATACTATTTTTTTGTAATTTGTGCATCTTGTTTTATTTTCTTATAATTTTTGGCTAGTAGATAAGTTGTTTTATTATTTTAAATAAACAATCTGGGTCGTACGTAGTAGACCGTTGTTATGCAGCCCTAATCTAGGCAATTTGCAGCGTTGCATAAACTTACGACAATCACGAGGCACCGCGTCAGCATAACGTGTCTACTGTCTTATAAAACCTAGTTCTAATATTTTACCGTATGAATTCATTCTATATTCAATCCTCGAATCAGAGTCACCTCACCTAGTTGTAATAATTAATTGTAATACTTATTGTAAGTTAAATATATTGTTACGAGCTTGAGATTCGTGACAATTAAAACTTAAAAGACACTAACATTTAATCACACTGATTCACTACATTTCGCTCCAAAACTTCGCTTGTCTCGCCAAATTCAATACTGCCCCGATCGCGGCTCGCAGCGGCGTTAAATACAGCTTTTGAACGAAGACGAAACATCCAGAATATTCCAGTAAATACGGGCGCGAACCGCCCAGACGCAGAAAGTTCGAGTGTGGGGCTTCTAGAAAGCTTAACTCTTCCGTTCGATATTAGATGGCGCTGATGGTCTAAAGATCAAGATTGACATTTTCTGGAAAGATCTCCTCGCTCTGTTTCCCGACAATAGATGGCGCTAGGGGCATCAATTATAGTTTGCAACACTATATATAACACACTATATATAAGTTAATTTCACGCGGACGAAAGCTGGTATTTGTAGTCATATAATTCTTTAAATTAGTATTTCGTTATTATTGTCCACGAGGAATCGACGCATGAGTACCGAAATCTATTCTACCACTATTTGTTTATGTGAATCTTATTAGAATTTTATAGTTAAAGTATACTATATATAGTTAAAGTATACTCCAACTACTCATAAAGTGTCTAAGATTGTTATAAGAATCCGTTGCCTTTAAATTGGTTCAAATCTAATTCATCATCAGAAAAAATAATTGAGTCGGATTGCCTTTACTAGTAATTGGATCGAAAATTGCCTTAAAATGAAGTTCTAAAAAATATAAATTGAAAAAAGTATATTTTGAAAATGTTAACTCGACATCAATTGATGTTTATGTACAAAAAAATAGATATTTTGTATTAAATCCTATAAGTCAAGGCCTGTAAGGAAATTTATATTTCATTATAATTATACAATGGTTCAAATACTTGATGCTTAACAAATAGTTTTAGCTATTAAAAGTATTTTTTTCATTATCTGCATTTGGTATTACAGAACATATAAAAATTTACAATATACAAAATTCATACTAAATCTCTCAAGTAATTAGTCAAATTAACAAAAAAAGAAAGGGAGAGGGAAGGAGAGAGAATGGAGAACGAAAGGAGAGAGAGAGAGAGAGAGACTTATTTCTTGAAAAAGGTACTCAATTTGTTTACAAAATTGCTAACTCTTGATAGTGTTCTAAAACAAAAAGTAATAATCTCCTCTAAACTTATCACATTGAATTTGCTACGAATCTTGTTAAATCTTTTTTAAACATCGTTTCATTCTGACATATGTCGAAAGAAAACTAGCAAATACTAATTTAAAAATTACTCGATTGCGTAAAGCAATTACGTACTAATAATATTAAAAGTTTTGAAAACTTTAACAAGAATGGTCGCTAACTGTTATCGTTATGGATGCTAAATGGTCATTACAATGAAAAATTACTAGAGAAATATAAAAATGATTTTTAAAGACCTACCTAATAAATGATAACCCATTTGACAGTTCTTCGTCTTTCATTTTCTTCTTTGCAATATGGCGTCTGGTTGTCGCCATATTGAATTTTGATTACTGTCATGTCAAATAACGTTCGCAAGATCGTTTACCGTAAGAATCATCACATTTACACGTATGGGCCAATGAATACATTATTGCAGTCGAGTAAAAAGTTTCAAATGCAGTGGTGCATTTTTATTACCATTATTTCACATCTCGAAAAACCAAAGAAAAACGCTTTTAAATTTTTTGGAACATAACGCCATAATGTCTTAATATATAAAAATAAATATTATTGTTCTTTTGTTATGAGCGCAGTGCTAATAAGTGCCATTTATAGGATAGATATATATATACAATTGTTGAGAATAAAAATTTTTTACACTTTTTTGTAATAAACGCTAAATAATATTTTTAATAAATTGTATAATAAAGCCTTTAGGCATTTAAATACCACCTTTTGCTTGTATAAAGATTGCTAGACACAGGTTTAATGCTTTGACGCATGGGTGTACAAGCTATATGCATATATATTTGTTATGTTAAATGCCTACTCTGACGAGAGGTTATACCATGAAATGTACAATATAGTGAATGCAACTTAACCTTATTTACGAATAAGGTTTTACAAATATCGCCAATCCGAAAGCTACTGAAGAATTTTGGGAAGGATGGTTCAGTGTCACGATATTCTTAATTGTATAGGTAATATAATATAGGATTGATATCTTTCTAGGTGTTTGTGGTTACTTATTTTCTTTTATCTATTAAGGTATCTATCGGTGGGAGGAAAAGATATCAGAAAATTCAAAAATCCGAAAAACACATTTAAAAGATTATGATTAAAACCAATTATTTTGGTAAATAGGAAACTGCATACGAGATTTTCCATTACCTATTGAGATTGTCTAAAATACCTACGCAAAATTCGTCACCAGTGTACGGACGATAAGTAGCGTGCCAATGGATACGATTATATTCTTGGGCGATTTTGTGTTCGATATATTGTACATAAAATCACTAAAGCTCTAGTTAGTTTTAGTGGTTTTCTTTGTCTGATCTGATCTGATTATATTATATTGACATTCGTTTGTGATTTGACAAAAATCTACATGATTAAAGGTATTTTTTTGATACGTGTACTAAAAACTTTAAACTCTATATTATAATTTTACCTACAGGCAACACCTGTGGCTTTTAAAATGCAAATTTTATATATGTTACCACTATGCTGCTGTTAAAAAAAATGTCACGATGGCCAATAAAAAAAATGTGTCAAGTCTTGTATAATAAATAAAATAATACCTTATGAAGAAGGCCGATACTGATAAATATAGCGGTGTGTCACATCAACTTTTTTATTAATATAGTACTGTAAAATAATAGTGATTTGCTATTGCAATCTTGTTTTTAAGTCTAATAAGTAATTTTAGTTTTATTTTTTACTTAGTATGTATTTAGTAACACTTTCACATTGTATTTATTAAGGAAAATCATTGTTATAACAACCGTTTACTAAAATGCTAAATAAACCTGCGATAGATAACCCGCTCGCCAAGCACTTTACATAGGAACATAAATAAGGAACAAACGTGCAGAGCCGAAACAATTGTTGGCATTACAAACACGTGTTTGCTGCGAGCAACTCGACGCTAAACCACTACAATCAATTAAAGTTGCTTCGCTATTTTTTTACCAATAGTAAATAGTGCTTGTTGGCTATTTGATGTCGACTGCCATGGTGGCTGGAGGTAGGCACCAAGCAGATATTGCAAATGAATGGTAAATAATCGGAACTAGAACACTTCCTTGCGCCACTACAAGACTTATCATCTTCTTGTCTTATCCAAAATTGCTATTTGTTATGCAAGATTACAATAATTCTGAATATAACAAGAGTATGATTCTTAACTTGTATATCTGGTCTTTACAACTTAGCTTTGAAGGGCGTATATCGTTATAATGTTTGAATATTGTAAAATAAAGTGTAGAAATATCTATTTGAAACAAGCTTTTATAAGCGTTGCTAGGGTCAGCATCCGATTCCATCATTATTGCATTGTCATCGAATTTAGATAAGTATACTGTTTAGTTCAATCGGAAGTAAGCAAAGGCTCAAAAAATTAATCGCTAAGCGAAGAAAATTAAATAAAAGCTTATAAAATAGATTTTGCAATGTTGTTTGTCTGCACTTTTGGGTTGTGATTCGTTGTCATATTGTTTTTAATCGTCGAAACAAAAAGCTTTTACATTATGGTAGTACGAACATTGTAAATAAAATGTGACAGTTATAGTTTTGTAGGTGTTGTTTCGAGCGTTTTACGGTTCTTTCTATCATGATAACTTCTGCATTTTTTTACAGATCAAGTAAACGCTTTAGTCTGATTGTAACAATAATAATAAAGAGTGGTAATTCTACAGTAACTTTCAAGGAAGATTACTGAGTAGTACTACTACTGTGATAAGATCTTATCTGATCTAAAAATTATAACACAATTTTCGTAGTGAACAAATAAGTATTCTCGTCGTATATGAAATGTTATGTAGAATCTATTTAGATTTTTATTCGTTCGTTCGAAGTGCGTTATTATTCATTACATTGTATTGGATGCTCTGAGAGAAATTAGACGAGGCACTTATCGATAAAAGTATTAAGCTGTGCGCGGTTTTATAATAGTTTGTTTTCTGGTAATTCGTTGACTGAATAAAGATTTGTGTTAGTTACTGTAAATTTACTCAATATTATCATTTAAATGTTTATTATTTTTTACTTAGCTTGTTTCAAGTCATATTAAATGATCACTTTAGATGTATAGTTAATTATAGATATTATAATTCATATGTGTAAACATGATCTTCCTGGAATTATAATAATTGCTTACTGTAATATTATGTAGTCTAGATTGCATTTTGTTCTTATTGAATAATAAATGTTAACTTCAGGGAGTGTTTCATTTGAGCTTTAAAGAATTAAAGCCTAAATCAACATTAATTGAGCTACAAGGTGTAGTGTACAAACTTTCTTCCAAAGACCAACATCTATTTGCTGTATTATTCGAATGCCAGCGTAAAATAGCAGCTAAATGTTGATGTGTGCTAAATGTTTCGTATGCTGGGTGTAGAGAACCGGAGACGCCTTTTACTGGATACGAGGCATAGTCCTCGGGGGTGAAAACGCATCTGTATTTTGATTCTTAATCGAGTTTAAATGTAGATGTCTATGGGCCACAGCAACCACCTACCACGGGGACTGTGTGCTCGTTTGTCACTCTGTCAAATTGATGCTTTTAAGCGAGACCATTTAACTCGAGATGTGATGAACCTAAACGCCGTCCACTACCATCTCTAGACCCGGAGCCGGCTCTGCTCTTTCAGACCGACACGCAGGTGTCCTCTCCGGCTAATGTCTCGTATTTCTTCTACCCGGACATCTGTTCTCGACGCCTCGGCAGTCTTGAAGGGTCGGACCTGTCCATCATTTGGCTATTCGCGCGTCTACGAGTGTTTCTATAGGTCCCATAGCGGTAATGCCGAAACAGATTCGTTGCTACAGCAGATCCCCTCCGCAAAGATCGTGATCCTCGGCGATTTTATGGTCTGACACAACTGGTTACTTCGCCTACGCAGATTCCAGTTGTGGAGGATCATGTACCTTCCCTGTTGGACCTTCTGCTGACCTCTCACCCGGACGGATATCAGATTTCCGTCGACGCCCCTTTAGGCTCCT
>DWHP01002755.1:0-14090 GCA_018247895.1 Parnassius honrathi
CAACCACTTACCATCAGGTGGACTGGGTGCTCGTTTGTCACCCAATCCTATAAAAAAAAAAAAGCTTTTGCCTACGATACCTATCACAAAAGTGTGGTAAAGCAAAAAAAAAAAAAGTGATAGCATCAGTTTGCTTGCGGCGCTATGATGTCGTCCTCGTAGTTAAGCGATTTCAGTGTGTATAACCAGGACATTAAATTTCTGGCTCAACCCTTTCCCTTACTATTGTGTCTGCAAATCTAACAGTGAAAGTGTGTTTTCGAAGGCTTCTCTTTTACGCCATTGATTTTCTCATAACATATACTTCTTTTTTTAATATCGTGATACCTCAGCTTGAGTCCAAATTATATGTCCTTGTGTGGCGGCGCTGTCGTCGCGCTACAAGTGAAACACACCGAAGCCTTAAATCGCGCTATCAAAGTTCCGAAGTAAGGCAGTATATATAAAATAGCTCCGAACAACCACTCGGCACATCGACCGTTCCCCGGGCCGAACACCACGCCTGATGGAGATCTTCCCTTTTCATTGTACCGCCAAACTGTTGACTCCGACATGATGTGAACTCGCAACCAAACAACCTTCGGAAACCATGACTTCAAACCTTCGTCATCCTCAAGAACTCCTACCATTCATTCCCGAGAATCGTCTTCTGCAGCTTTCAGCTCAGTCCTGCAAGCCAGGCCAACTTGTCTTGATCTCGACTTACCGCGGATTTATAAGGCAGATTTCCGGCACTTGCTCCGGCACATCGTTCTCACACAAGCCACAAGCGAAACATATTGAAGTCTTAAATCACCCTATCAAAGTTCCGAAGTAAAGCAGTATATACTATAGAATAGCCACAAACCATCACTTGATGCATTGACCGCTCTCCGGGCCCAACACCATGCCCGACGGGAGATCTCCCCCTTTCCTTCCACCGCCAAACTATGGTAAATGACGTGAAAACTTAATCGGTAACGCGGCATTTTATCTTAGTCCTCAGGGATGACAAAGGACAATGTCCAAAATCGCCCTGTGAAATAAACACAACGGACATGCACGATAATTAATTATCTATTTTATTATATTTGTTGCAAATACTTTTATAACACGAACTAGCTGCATGCCAAAGTGAACATTAAAAAAGTATTCTATTCAACTTATAACATTAATCGCCACCATCTTCGCTAAACGTCATGTGGTGTATAAAAATTACTAGGGACGCCCAATCGAATATAATCGATCTTTTGAATTTTTAATGAACAGTAGCATATTTTTTAATCTGAATCATATTTTGAATTTATTTCGAATAAATTGCAAATCGAAACTATAATAAAAATAATTAATCACTATTGCTTTTTATCATTCCCTAAAAGCATAATTTAAAAACCTACTATACCTAATGAATGAGGTCAAACTCGAAAATGAATAGGTAGTTAGAATGATGCTGAAGTAAACAAAACCTAATTATTTCATCATGATAAATAATGGTTTAGAAAAGCGTGTGGCTTACTTCTAACTAAACCATCACTTACGAGTTAATGATAATTAATATTTTTAATATAAAAATTACGATTGTTAAATTCAATTCACCTCTTATTGACGACATAATGGAACAGGTAACTGCTCAAAGAGCTACTTCAAGCAATGTAAAAGCAAAAATAGAAGATTGGTGTGGAAGAAGAAGAGTAAAGAATTTGTGGAAGATATAATTGCTTTCTTGGGTTCAAGTAATACTGGAATAGAGATTGATCAACTGGAAACACCTTGTAATTGGTTAGGTTATATAATTGGTCATGCCAATGATGATAGGCTATTTAAAATTTGTCCAGTTATAGAACGAATATACTAAATTAAATATTATAATTAAATACTTGCCATTAATATATTTTAATTTATTTAATTATAAAATAATAAAATAAAATATGTGACAAACGACAGTATTACCTTAGCAACGTATGTCCATAAGGCTAAAATTGTTTTAGGTACGTGCAGTTGTATGTTTGGGAACAACTGGGGCTTGCGTACCAGTATGATCCAATGGCTGTACACCAGCATATTGAGGCCGATTATCACCTATGCCTCCATTGTCTGGTGTAATAAGGCCAACTAAAGGACGACTGCGGTTAGACTATATAGTTTACAAAGGACTACCTGCTTAATAGCACCTGGAGCAACGCAATCATCGCCTGGAGCGGGTCTTCTATGCCTAACGCCCTTTGATCTTTATTTAGACAAGGAGGCGAAGGCTAGTTTGTATAGGATTAACGCTCAGTGCGGTCTGTATTTACTTTCCTAAATATTGAGGTCTATGCTCGACTCTATTAAGAAGACTCGAGTCTCATGCATGATCTTAGATATCATGCGTCCACTATACACTTTTAATAAAAAAGTATATATTGGAACTACCCTCCAGAGAAGACTGGCTGAATGGACAAGTTATCTGTGAGGTACGTAGCCTTATATGGTAAAAATGGACCTCGACGTAGGCTTTCGAATTTTTGGAGAACGCTCCAAATTCAAACTTAGTATGAGTTAGGGTAGTTTCACCTCAATCCTGTAGGCAAAATTTTTCGCCACACTTCAGTGTGCGGGAATCAATCTGCAAAAACACTATGTCAACTATATAATCTACATAAACTCTGATAGTCAAGTAGCACTGCTAGCTCTGAGATCAAACTTAGTGAACTCGAAGCTAGTTGAAGTCGGCGTGAACCGTCTAAATGCCCTGGGATGTAACAACAGAGTAATTTTACAATAGGTTTCAGGCCATGCGGGTATTGTAGGCAACGAACTTGCCGTCGAGCTCGCACGGGACGAAGGTGTACACAATTTGGACCAGACCCATTTTGTGGAATCTTAAAAATCCTAAAATAAGATCTGATCTGATATCTTTTAAAATAGTTAAGATAATAAAATCACTTAGGATCTTATCTGATACACCAGGCTTCAAAAATTTAAAATCCTTAATCCGGGTTCTTGATCCTAAATTCGCTTTAGAAGCCCTAGAATTAGGTAAAAATAAACTGCGCATTCTGGCGAGAGCCCTGACTGAACACTATTGTCTTTAAAAGCACATAAATATCCTGTGACTAAGCAACTCACGGAAGAAAGCCCATCCTGACTGATTGTGGACCCATAACGCGTAACACTCATCTGGAAAATTATGTACTTCGCTCAGAGAAGAAGTGAAATTGCTCACAGCTAAGCAACTACTTTTATTCATTGAAGACATAGGGCTTAGCAGTGAAATATAGCCATAGCAGCAATCACAAGATATCTTTTAGGTCGGGGTGTTACTAATCTTACTAGACCTGCATAGCTGCTCGCACGAAAAAAGCTATGCAGTTTAAATCCACGGATTAACCAAAGGTGTCGTATTTTTTTAATTTTGTCATAATTTTGAAACACTGAGTCTTTTTATCTGCTCTAATAACAGCCCGATCCCGAAGAAAGAAAATATTATTTGTGCACGAAGCCGTAGTGACTTGAGACAGTAACTGATCTTAAAGAATTGTTTAAATGAACGTTTTTAACCCTATGGTTGATACAAGTAAAAGTGCATTGGTGGTGGTCATTTTTATACAACATGAAAATAATTTCTCAAAGGTCAAAATATCTTTTTTGATCTGCAAATCAGTGGAACAAATGGGCATAATTTGTCTAGTCGTAAATTGGTGCAGGAAATTGTGAGCTTGAACTCGTTATTTAAAGATGACTTCAATTAGCAGAGCCACATAAAGTTCTCAAATTTATTAAAAATAGTGATTGGCAGGATATTTATCCGAATGTGTAGACAGCACAGTCAGCAAGATTCGAACGATGTTGACTATACCTGTACTCTAACTGTCGCTAAACGGAAAAGAAATTTCAGTACATTAAAACATTTAAAAGTTTACCTACTTTTCTACGATGTATCAGGAAAGACCGTCATATCTTGGAATCTTTTCCGTAGAAAATTCTTATTATTATTATCCTCGAGCTGATTTCGGCCACGGCGACTTCTTTAACTCCAATCCTGTCGTTGGTGTGCTCGTGCATGTCTAACGTAGCCGATCTTATTTACAAATGTTCGCGCGCAATGCGGGCAGATGAGCACACCATTACAGAAATAATAGTTAGTCGCACAAGGTGGGCGTGCTTTGAGTTCGTAACGTCGGGCATCCAATTCAATTTAAATTCTACTACCCAGAAGTTAAATTATTCCGAAGTACTTAAAAAATTGCAAGCGCATAAGCCAAAAAGGTGGTCATCTAGGCTTTTCATTGTTTGTTGTTGATAGCGCTTTTATCTTTTTTAATACTGTCTGCAGAACAACAGTTAAAATAAAAGTTGTCAAACTTCTCTACTCTTATAACTTCAATTTACGTCTCGCAGCAACACCTGTGATAAAGATAGAATATTGGTAGTTATTTTTTGAAGAGTATATAAGATGGCGTTCTGTAAAATGTAATTTAAAAAAAAAATAGGTTTTCAAAACTTTGAGGGCTATATAGCCATCTTCGTACGTATGGCCACAAAGGCCGTACAAATCGAACTTGTATCGGACCTAAGCACCGAAGCTTCCATAGCCGCATTTCAAAGTACGTGCGCACGCCGCGGTAACCTCCCCCCACACGTGTATACTCCGACTGTGGCACTAACTTTATCGAGGCCGAGAAAGTGTTGCGCAGGGCGTTTGAAGAACTCAAGCAGCTTCTATCACCAGAATTCTTAATAAGGTTAGCAAACTAGAAGTGCAATGGCAGTTCAACGCTCCCACATGGCCAACTGCATGTGGCCTCTGGGAGGCGGCTGTAAAATGATACAAATACCACCTTTGCTGTGTTTTGGGGGTGCACAGGTTCACTTATGAGGAGTTTTCAACGCTGCAGGCCCAGACAGAAGCAT
This sequence comes from Parnassius honrathi, assembly GCA_018247895.1. NCBI lineage: Eukaryota > Metazoa > Arthropoda > Insecta > Lepidoptera > Papilionidae > Parnassius > Parnassius honrathi. The sequence continues at coordinate 4,873 of DWHP01002755.1, forward strand.
GCATGAACTCGCCTACCCTTGTGTCCTATTACCGAGGATCCCGAGGAATTTTTCAACTATCTAACACCGGGCCATTTCCTCACCGGCGGACCAACTTTGTCACTCCCGCTCTCCGATTACAGTGACGTCAGAACTCTAGACCTGCGCGGTCGCTGACTCGCTGAAAACAATTTTGAAAAAGCTGGTCTAACGAATACCAACTCAACTGCAAGTGGAACATGCCCAGTACGAACACTGAAAAGGGATATATTGTCCTTGTTCGGGAAACAAACTTGCCGCCGGGAAAATTGGCGTTGGGTCACATACAGGAACATTGGAAGTCTATCCGGGTTCCGACGGCTTGATGCGCGTTACTACTGTAAAAACGCAAACTGGTGTTATCAAGCGCCCCATAAATAAACTGTCACCGCTCCCATTGGTGTGTAAAAATCCTCAATACCTCTAACACCCATATTGGTTAACTTTTATTTTAAAGAGTTGGAATTGAAACGGTGTCAATCGATAGCCTTGGCAGAAGTCTAAAAAACGCCAACACGGCTCTCAAGTATTGATGACATCGTAGTTGTTATAAGCGATACATCATTTTCAACTGTCGGGATTCCGAACATCTGGTTAGCCTTCTCTTTACAATATTCTCAAGCAGATAGGCCTATAGTTTTTTAAAGTACTTTTAAGAGTGTATATTCAAATTTGCGCAAGTGAAAATCGCTCTGGAACGGCGTAATATTGAAGCACACTACAATGTTCTCTCTGTGTGTAACTGCTCGAGGTGGAGCGAGCGCAAGGTTACTATAATAGTTGTATCCAAAGATTTTTGTATCTAGCACGAATCATCTTGATACTATTGAAACTATAATAATAAAATTATTTCCACATAATAGCTTATGAGGTCGGTGCTAAGACAATGGTGTATATAAGAATTAATATCTGATCTAGCGCTGATATCGGACGCTAATATGTATAAATTATTTTATTCTTTTAGTAAATTGAATAAATGATGTCCTAGAGACTTCTAACTAAGCATAAATCAGAACTGGAAACGCAGTAAAAAAGTTAGGGCGCTATTTTGATTTATAATTATAAATAGTTAGACCGTAGAGCCGGTGAACAAGAAAATATTTGGATCGGGAGTTCAGATACGAAATAATTCGATTTTAAAAGCAAAAAGGTCAAAAAATAAATCTGAAGTCAATATTTCCGTAAATATTTTTAAGTAAAGAAGCCATGATATTTTAGGTCCAATACTAACTTAATCGGTAAATATTTTTCCAATTATTCAATTTTTTAATTATATTATATGATAATACAGAACGTAACAACAATAGAAATTGTCACAATGCCACAAGAACAAAGATTAAACGAAACAATCACCGTATGGAATCAAATTTCTTTCCCTACCATTTTATGACGGAGCTGTCGTCCATATAACATAATAATGATACAATATATACGTCGGGATAACGCTTTCTGTTCCTTAAAAGCTACTTTCTGCTCTATATTGTAGCTTCGGCAGGGCTCTAGGCACTTACTGCTTGCCGCTTAACGGCACTCCCGCAGATGGTCTTCTCGACCTACAACAGACTATAAGGGAACTCTAGCACTTGCTTCCTCGTCGACAACATCGTGATTGAAGTTTCCGGACTAGTCTAGTATATAAATAACACCTCTGTATTATTACACGGAGCTCTGGCCGCTCTCCGAATTGAAAACCGTGACCAGCAAGAGATTTTTCTATTTCCTTCAACGGGCAAAATTCCAATAAAAATACTACAGTTTTTTTATTGAAATTTTGCCCTTCAATAAAAAAATAGTGTACAAGTTATAAAGTTTAAACTCTTACCATCATCAATGAACTCCTTGGTGAGCGTCGAAAACTGCCTAGGGTCGTTTCCGAACTTCACTTTTACTTCCTCGTGTCCATAGTCCACTCTGAAAAAGCACACTTTCATTAAAATATTTACAGAAACATGCATTTATGGCCGGCAATTGTAGCTGACCATAACCTATCGTCACTCTCCGTCCTCCGGAACCAGTCAAAGTATAACCTTTTATAGGATATCAACGGAACATGTAACCGTACGTTATAAGTGTCACACATATTTGTTTTAGACTAGGGTTACAAACCAGCACACAGTCCACCTGTCGGTAAGAAGTTGCTGTCGCACATAAACATCTACATTCATCCTCAACTACGAATTATATAGATAATGGTAACTGAAGGCTTATGTAATTTTACAATAGTAAATGAATTCGAAACCGTAAACAAAAATGTCTAGGGATAATTACGTTGCAGCTTATGATCGGATAATCGGGTGCTTATTTACCTTAAGATTACATTTTTTAGCATTAAAGATTAATACGGACATGAACTATCCCGCGACCGTGGTATTGACTAATATTTCGTAAATATACGAAACTAAAATTATTATTTATTTATTTACTCTTTATTGTACACCAAAATAACTGAACATCAAGTACAGTTAAATCTAAATTAGCATATGTACATTAGGCGGTCTTATCACTCTGAAAGTGATTTCTTCAAAATTAATGACAAGACTAAGAACATTGCTTGAACTCATGGATGTTTAAGATTTTTATACGTGGTAAAGTCATGCTGCAGTTATGTTTGTAGTATAGTTGGAGCACGAATGGGTCGGCTCGACCGGGACAGGACCACGCTCTCACAGAATACCAGCGTAAAGTAGCAACTAAATGCTGCTGTGTTTCGTATGGTGAATGTAGACAATCGGAGACCCTTTTTACTGGAAACGAGGCATTCCATCGTAGTCCTCACGAGTGACAACGCATCTGCGTTTTCATTCGTAATCGAGGACAGATGTACATTTCTATGGGCCACAGCCACCACTAACCGTCAGGTGGACTGTGTGCTCTTTTGTCACCCTAACTTATAAAAAAAAATGTCTTGCATGAGAGTGGTATAGCAATAATATTACCATACACATTCAACCACATAACTAGACGAACCGGCAGAGATCACGTCATTGTAAGTGAGGCGTATACGCATTTTTTTTTATCTATCTGACTTTTATTCGTAGTATGTCTGCCTATAAATATTCTAACGGCCTGATTTTCCAATGGTTCTTGACTTACATATAGAGATCTGGATATTTGCATTGTTTGCAACGACAAACTAAGCTACGAGTCACGGACTGCCGGCGACTTGGCTTGCAGCATTTTTTTTCTATTAAAATTTACGCCATTTTGTTGCAAGACAATTAATTGTAGCTCTTAAGCGGCAATCCAGGAAATACTGTATAGGTATTATGTACTTACAGAGTAGCAACGGAAATAATCATGTTGTGTGTCATGAATTTCCGATAATGGCTAACGAGAAATGGCACTGGGTATGAGCAGTTATGGACGATAGTCTCTGTGTTTGCATATACAATGCAATTCAAATAACAATAGGAATATCAATAACCTCGAATGCCTGTTATCCGTCAACTGTCACTTGAAAAGTACAGCTTGCAAAAAAATTTCCATATTATGACAGCAATGGCGTCAGGTCAGTCCTTATTCTTATTTGAATCACATAGTACACTAATTATCATCATCTTAATTGCATTTACAAGTCAAGTCAAGCAAGTCCACTGCTGAAAGTAGACATCCACCCAAAGACTGTCATGCAGCACTGTCCTGAACCACCTACAAAAACCGATTTTCGACATGTCTTACTCCATCCAGTAGGGAACCACCCTCCACTCCGCTCGCGTAACCTTTGTTTTCGATCAGTTACAATTTCTCGGAGCTATATTACGATTGGCTCAATGCCACTTCAGCTTACTGATCCGCTAGGCTATGTCCGTCACTCAGATTGAACTTAAAGCACAAAATATGTTAAGAAAATAGTTAAGCTATGATATGGTGTAAGTGTGTCGGGAGTGCAGTAGGGAGGAGGTTACCGGAAGACGCGCGGCCACTGCGGCCAGGGGTTGTCGGGCCCGCGGCTGCGCTTCGGCTCGGGCAGGATCTCGAACGTCGTGATGGACTTCGCGCCCTGCCGCAGCGACGTCGCGATGCAGTCGCACCTGCAACACCCAAACTCTATCAGCTTTTACATAATAATACATTTTCCCTAATCATCGATAGTATAATGTCATTGTTATTTTCTTAAATATTATATTAACTAGGTGGCAGAGATTAAGTCTGCTAAGAAGTTTGACTAGTTCCCCTTTATAGATTGCTGACGAGCTACAGCATACTTACAAGTGTCCATAAGCTTTTTCATTTATCAAATAATCTCTGTTTAATTAAAAAATATGGCTTAATACATTTCTTGGACAATCCTGTGCACGTTGTTTTCACATAGTATAAAATAAAAGCAACAAATTGTTTACTTAATGTCATTTATATAAAATAGAAATAGAATAGGCCTACTACTAGAATAGGACAATAGTGGAATCGCAAATTCATCCAAGTATACATAACTTACATGCAATAGATGGTAAACACAGCGTGGCTAAGTGGTTAAATCATCTATCAGGTTTTTACTGTGATTCTTGAGTTTGTAAAAACTGATTCGAAACTGTTTTCTCTTAGTGCAATAAAGACGGAAAAACAATAAATCTGTTACTATTTTACCGTCTGTTTTTTTTATTAGGTAAAGCTTTTTAAAGACAAGAACGCATGTAGGATTTGTGGCTTTAGCAATACCATTATCATAATATAGGTTCTGTTTGGAGAGAAACTGAGCCAAAGTCGCTATCTCCACTTAGATCAGATCCTCTTCATGAATTGCACGCTAGTGTGAGGGACTAATTTAAAGTTACTACAGCTAGTTTTACACGAACTGTACGATGAGTGGAGACTAAACAGCTAAGGGAGTGAGTGAGTGAGTGAATGAGTAAGTCTCTTCATCGATGTCACCAACATAGGCACTTTGCAGGAACCCTGATAACCTTTCGCAGGAACTGAGACGAGTGAGCGAGCGAGAATCTGTGCGGTAATGCTGAGCCTTGCGAGCGAGCGAGAGCACGCACCCGGTGTCGCCACCGACACCTCGTTGCTGCTGAGTGAGCGAGCAAGAGGCAGTGCGTCGCTGCGCTAGGCGTTGTGTGTCGGCAAGAGCACGTACCCGGTGTCGCCGCCGCCGATGACGAGCACGTGTTTGTCCTTGGCGCTGGGCGCGTCGCGGTGGCGCGCGGGCGGGGAGCCGGCCTGGCGGCGCTGCCAGCCTTCCAGGAACTCCATGGCGAAATGGATGCCGTTCAGCTCGCGCCCCTTCAACGGCAGGTCGCGCGGCCACGTGGCGCCCGTGCACAGCACCACCGCGTTGTACCTGCACACAACCCAACGACGATATAGTGCGTGCTAGAGCCAAGCTGCAGGATGAATGGCTCGGTTCGACAGGGACAGAACAACACTCTCATAGAAATCCAGCGTAAAATAGCAGCTGAAGGCTGCTGTTTCGTATGGTGAGTGTAGAGAACCAGAGTCCCTATTTACACAAAACGAGTCATTCCATCTTAGTCCTAAGAGGTGACAATGCATCTGCATTTTGATTCTTAAACGAGGACAAAAGTTGATGTCCATGGGCAATATATATATAAGACATTGCCAGGAAACGAAAATGGCAGTTATTACCCAAAGACTTCCACGTGTACTACTAGACGGACACTACACTGCGCACTAAGCTACACTTATCATCATCATTACAGCGTATCAAAAATCCACTGTTGAACATAGACCTCCCTCCTAAGAGAAATACTTACCATAGTTTAACGTTTGACAGGCGGGTTGGCAACCGCAGTTTTTTTAATGTTCTTTTTGTCATCAGGAAATTTTTCGCCTCATAGAGGAGATATTTTCCTCCGTTGCCACGGGTTATTAACCGCAGTTATTTATTTTTAGTCGTTATTACGAACACGCTGCTGCCCATCACCTTGTTTGTTTCCCTCTGTCACCTCTCAAGACACCCGCGGGACCGTTGCGGGAAGTGAATACATTTCAACACGACCACAACACGGGAATTTATACTCAATCCTCCATAACTTCTTTAGATGACTGCATGCGAGCAAGAAAACTAATTCCTTGATTATTTTTGACTATCGATCAATGATTTTGTTTAATATAACTAAACACAGTCACTATATATGTGTGTATTTTGTCAACGTCATTCGAAGTTTATTTAAGATAATTAACTTTAATACGTATTTGTCTAAAATCAGTAACTGTCCGAAATGAAAACAGAAGTTCGATAATTGCCGACTAATGTGTATACTGTACTCTTTTAGTATACAAAGAATACTTTCTATATCTATTGGAACATAAAATCCCAGATGCAGGAAGATGATGACGAGCAAATGTTATGAATACTTTCGACACTCTTTTTTTAAATATCAAGCGATTGCTTTATGGTTTTTCACTTCTTCGTCTTTTTCTTAGTCATTATCTAATTAAATTCCAATGCTGTATATGAACTTCTGCAGCAGTGGTGAGATAGTCACGTTTCGCAGGCATATTGATGATGGCATTAGCAAGCGTATTTTACGTTAGGCGAAACGAAACGATATACCGCCATCTGTCGGAAGCGAAGATACTTATTCGGCATTAGCATTTAATGTGATTGAAAATTAACGAAATATCAACCAATACAATTAAATTAACTTGTGGTTTCTACCTAAATGTATATATATTTTATACTTATATTATCTAAATTCTTTTAGAACTCACTCATTAGCCAGGTCTCTAGCTGAGATGTCCTTGCCGACGTCGACGTTACACTTGAAGGAGATACCTTCAGCGGCCAGCAGCTGTAGCCTGCGGTTGACGACCTCTTTGCTGAGCTTCATGCTGGGGATGCCGTACTGCAGCAGCCCGCCCGCCCGGTCGTTGCGCTCGAATACTGTCACCAAGTAGCCGGCCTGCATCGATAGCGTTTTGTTTATTAGTACACGTCCGCGTAAATTAAAACTTAATTAGAAGTTTAAAAATTAATATTTTAAAGCAAAATTTTAAATTAGATACCTAATTTTAAACTTCGATAATTTGCCGACAAATTACAATATTTTTTTTAATGTTTTTACCAACCATTTAATAGGACATATAAAAATAAAAAATATTTTTTATTTATTTATTTTCTCATGCACGTTGCAAGACAACGTTCCCTAAGAAAAGGGTCCATTGCCCTGTCAAGTCAATAAAATGTGTAGGCATAAAAATGATTACACTCACGTACACGTCGATTACATGCACGTACATAAAATTTTTTTCTTTTTTGGATGGATTGTTAATCGCGAGTGTTTTAGTGCTTTCCCATTGAAAGAGTGGAATGATCTGGGTTATAAAGGACATTCTACATTCCCATTACTGTCTAAAGGCGTGCGCCAGCGATCGGAGAATCAATTATTTCTAAAACACCTGAGACATCTGCGATTATTAAGGACCTCACTAAAGAAGCTTAGCGATTTTTGAGGACGTGATTGTACACTTGCTCTGTGTGTGGAATCACAATCATCATTTCTCATCTTAATCGGAATTTTTACTCATTCCGTACGTAACAATATTAATACTAATAATAAAATAAAAATAAAAACCAATTAGTTATTACGTACCTTATTGAGTTGATGTGCGCAAGCTAAGCCTGCAGGTCCAGACCCCACTACTGCAACGGTTTTACCGTTACGGTGATCTGGAATCTGTGGATTACATAAACTCGTAACAAGTATAAAAATCATGTTAACTGCGAAGTAAGAAACATATGTTACCAATTATTTTTATTTTATTGAATATATACTTATTTAAAATGTTAAGAATAGAATAAAATAATGTTTACTCAACGTAGATTATGGTATCACTTATTTATTGAAAGTTATTTATTCTTTAACCACTAGTTTGAAAAAGACCTCCGTCGTGGGAAGAATCAGCACGAAAAACGCCGGCAGCACAAAACGTGTTTTATTTAGTTAAAACAGCAGTTGAATATGAACGTTGCGCCATTCTGTGCCCCATGGGTGTCGTTAGAAGCAAAAGAATTTCTACAGATGGAGGTAAATCCATGCACTTTTCATTAGATCTAAAATATATAGACCGGTGACGGTCGGCAGCGATGTGCTTACGTCCAGCACTGCGATCGTTTTCATTTAACATTCCTCCACGTACAAATTTTCCTTTTATTTAGAAAACCCTCTCAGAAATGAGCGGAGGCCTGTGCCCAGGAGTGGGACGTATATAGGCTGTAACTTTACTTTTACTTTACTTTTAAGTTTTAATTAGTGTTCGGTAATTACAGCGTCAATTTTGGTAATTCAATCGGCTTTTTTTATTGTCACGGACCCTAAGCTCGTAACATAACATAACATAAACACTCACGCCTGTCACCCAGAGGGATAGGCAGAGACTACATACTTCCATTTGGAACGATCCTGACACACCTCTCTCGCCTCCTTCACATCCATACACCTACGCACACGTGCTCGTCGGTTAAGGGTACTCCCAATTTGGCCCGTTTTATATTAATCGCTAATTTGGTCGATAAATTTTCTCCTAGGACGTCCCTTTCCGACTCTGCCATTCCACATTACCAAACCACCGAAACATTCCATTCTTAATCCTGGTCGCAACGTCACCTTGCAAACCACACTCTTCTCTTATCACACAATTTCTCACCATGTCACATGTATGTGGATTCAGCATACTCCTTAACGACCGCATTTCCACTGCGTTTATTCTACTATCGTGCTTCTTCTGCCACACCCAACTTTCACTAACATACGTTAAAGTAGGGACCAATACAGCATAGTGAATTGCCACACGTGCCTTTTTTGACACATTCTGACTCTTCACAATAGAATGTAGGGGCCAATTTATTCTATTTCCTGGATTCACTCGTCGTCCTTATCATATCTCCCATCCCTGCTAAATACGCAACCCAAATATACAAACTCATTCACTTGCTCGATCAACTTCCCTTCTATTCTTACTTCACATATCGTTTTACTTTCTTCTCTTTCTAAAACCATAACTTTCGTCTTACTTGCATTCACTTTCATACCCCTTTCTTTTAACGATCATTAATGTAACGATGTTCATTAATGCAACCATCATTTGCAACTCGGCCGCCGAGTGTACAAAAGGCATTTGATGGTTAACTCACCTATACTTAAACCGCATTCTTCAACATTCAAATTTTCCAAACAACTGTCCATAAATAGGTTGAACAGCCACGGGGAAGCCACACAGCCCTGTCTGACACCTTT
>DWHP01002756.1:0-14090 GCA_018247895.1 Parnassius honrathi
GTTTTATGGACGGCGGGGAAGCAGTGGCTGCATTTCAAAATGCCGTCAAAGAGACCCCTAAGGACGAGTGGGCAAAGTGCTTTACTCGGTGGTTCCATCGGATGCAGCAAATATTGATGTAAATGGACACTATTTTGAAAAGATATAATAAAACTAATAACTTACTAATTTGTTCAGTTTTTGATTTTCTAAAAACTTTCGGTGTCACCCTCGTACATAGTTTATTTTGCTGACAAAATGAGAGCACTCATGCAAAAATATATTTTGAAGGTTTCCTTTAAAAGGTTAAATTTATTTCTTTGAGCAGAATTTTATTTATTACCATTCCGCAGTGGTAGGTTTTTTCTTCCTTAATTTTATGCGTACGTGACTTTGTAGGATTGATGTTGTTTTTTTCTTTATGATATTTTGCGGTGTTTAAATCGAGTACGGATTGCTTTTTTTGCTTTATGGTAGGTAACATATAAATCACGTCGAATATTATGTGTTGCAAAACATCCACTGCCATTTACAATTTCAAATAAATGTACAAAGGAGGGTTAATATGGGGCAGAAAAATAAAATCAGTGACATAATTTTTAAATAACAATTTGTCTTAATATAATACATCATTATGCATTCATTAGAGTCTAAAATAAAGTCACATTTTGTCAACTAAGGTCAAATTTCGCAAACTAAAGTCACAATTTGAAGGAAACCTACAAAATATCGTTTTGCAAGAGCTTTCCATAACTAATTTTGTATAAATATATGTATATATGAGGTACTAATACTCCATTATATATGGAAAGGTAGTGTTCACGAGATTTAACATGGACACCTTCACGTGAGGTGCACCTGCGATTTTCCTGGTGTTGTAGTTGTTCACGTGCGAATGTGCAAAGGTGGTCACTTACAATCAGGTAATCCGCATTCTCGATTGCTCCCCTTTTTATGTATAAAATGATAGTTTCTTTTGTGTCGCTCCACCTCACCGATATTCAGAAACAGGCCTACGTGGAATGGTGCCGTGACGTGATTACGCAATGTGGGCGAAATGGGCTGGTCTCGACGTGTTTACGACATTATAACAGGTCAAGAATTTTAGATTTATGAATGCGATCCAAAAACGAAGCACCAGTGGTTTAGTTGTTTTGAAATAACTCAACGCTTATTAAGGTAACACTATCGAGAAGTACATGGAAGATTTTGACTGGGAGTCTTTTTTTTACTTTGACGGGGTCAAAGTAAGTCAGGGAGCATCAGATCCGAATGATATAATACCATATGCTTCGAAAAACTCTTCACTACTGTGAGTAATGGGCGACCGAACATTGAACTACTAGGGATACTGTTTCACTTTGACAACGCACCTGCACATTCAGTGCTCAAAATGAGGGATTTTCTGAACAACGTATTGCTAAAGATTTAGGTCACTCTGCTGGTGGGCTGGCAGCGGTCTAGCAGGTCCGAGGTGTACAAGGCAAGAAACTTTGTGTAGATGCTAGTAAATATTTCTTTGAAAATATTTATTAAGAAAACTTTAACCATTGAACTTTTTTAGTTTCACAAAAGTTTCTGAGTGGCCCATCGCCAACCTTCAAATATCATTATGAACAATAGGTACTATGGAAAGGTACAAAAGAAAAAAAAAACAAAAGGAATATCAGTCTAAACTGCAGATAAGATCTCACAGAGCAAATTCTGAGTTTTGTTAAAAGTCTTGTATTTTGGCGTGACTCGTGCACAATTTCTCTGGTGCTTACATTTTTATAGTATTTTTTCTTACTGAATTCAAAATCCACGACATAAACTATAATTTACTTTGTAATTAAAATACACGCGCTTGGAAATGAAAACTAGCATTCTTAAATAAAAGCTTAATATCGAACATCTAACCCCTGCAAAGCTTCTGTTATTATTAAAGAAAAGACAATTCCGTCAACGGAGTTGTTTTCAAATCTCATCCTATTATAAAACAAAGCACGAGAGAAATTTATTAAAATTAACGAAAGTATAACGAAATGCGCCAACAATCCTGAATATTGCATAATTCTAAAGGCAGTAGAATAGCGCATCCATCTAGAATGAAATAAACAAGCAGTACGAATATAAATGAAAAAGTTTCTTAAAGCATTATATTGTTCACATTATTTAAAGAAGTAAGAAATAAGGCAAAAAGTTTCTTAAAATATTGTCTTATAACTGATAATGCCGAGGTTAGCTCAGTTTCAGTGAACTGAGAATAGTATTTGGATACAAGTAAATAATTTTATGTTTTACGGAAAGGCAGTTTAAAAAAACTTTCGGTAAATCAAAATGTGCATGCCTTTAGCGCTCATGTTATACGTCAATTTTTAAAGTAGTAAACACAAGTTTTCACTAATAACATTATCTTCGTAATACGATTCGATTTTTTTTCGTTTAAAAACTTCCGCGCGCCCCTTTTTTTAACCTTGCGCCCCTCGGCTCGAACCCAGTTTACCTTAAGGATAATCCGCCACTGTCCGAAGGTAAGGTCTTATCATGAGTAACAAAACGAGCCCAAACTCAGCACACCTATTACTATTACTACTCTCGAGGACTACTATTTGTATTGACCAAAGTATACTTTCATGTCACTCCGTCGGCGGCGTCCGGCGGTATGTTCTCATCATAACTAACTTAACGAGCACGATCTCGACATACCTAGTGTTGGTCGTCGAGGATTTCCAGTAGCAGATACCGAAGTAAACTTTCCGGTCACACCATAAAGTCTAAGACGTATAAATACATTTATATATAAATCCTGCGATCTTTTAGCGAAACAATATATTGTAATAAACATATGTAATTATAAAAATATTAATAATATCGTACCTTGGTAGAGCGTGTATCAAATTTGGTTTTTGGAATTACAGACTATTTCTACAGCGATCGATATATTCCATCACGAGCCGCTGTAAACAAACGTTACAGTAATCCACTCACGACGGCAGTTAAGCCAGGAATATCAGTCAAAGTGTATTTAGTAAAATATGTTACAATAAGGCTACTCAAAACACCGAAAATTTCTGAATTTCTCAGTCAAACAAATTAATTATACCTGAACAAAATTAAACTGCCATTTACATTCTGTGGCTCCCCCCACATGATAGTTAAAGAGATTAAAAAAGAGATGAGTTGAACAACTTGACGGTTTACGCGTCCATGCGGACTTGATAAATCTACACGATAAGCCACTAAAACCACTTTTAAAGTAAAAATTGCAATTACTCGATTTAGAAAAAATTATAAATTCAACAATAATTTATGTTTCTGATAATGTACTTTTATCATTTGTATGTTCAATATGATTGTTAGATCGAATTTCATGCTACAAAACGTCGGATTCTTGATTTTTAGACGCTAATTGAACATATCTACGCGCTTTGCGCTTAAGGCATGCAAAAATAAAATAGGTTTCTACGTGGTACAGCCACGTTGTAGCTATATTATGGGGTCCAGGAAGGAGCAAACTCTCCAATTTAGCTTCTAGTGTTAGACCTGTCAATTAATTTTAAATTCTGTGTATTTTAGAACATTTTACCAAAGAGGTGGTTTATGCCAAGATGCATCAACATAATGACAAATGTCTACCTCATTGCTTAAAGAACTTTTTGAATCCAGGTACAGATACTCTTGCTGCGAAGGGAAAAGACTGTCAAACCGTATTGAACTTATAATTATAGACAGTGGAGTATTATTGTCGTCATCAGTACCGAAAATCTCTTGATCTATGTCGATGGGTCGACCATGCTTACTGTTACCACCTTCTCAGGCAGTTTTCTCTTTCCTCTAAATCTTTATTTTCGGTATTTCAGTAATAGTTAAACAAACAGCAAAAAATCATCTTATTTGTATCCCATACCTTAAACGAGCAATTCTTTTATATACATATATATATATATAAACATATACATATATATAAACGGCTATACATATATATAAACGGCTTCAACGATTTTCATAAAATTTAGTATCCAGAGGGCTTCGGAGGCAATAAATAGATCTAGCTAGGATTCATTTTTAGAAAATGTTGTTTTGTCCGTGTTTTCAGACAATGAAAAACTGCTAATTCTTATAAGAAGGTTTTTGACACCGTATTAACGATCGTAATAGCTCAAGTGTAGATCGGACTATCGCGAAATCGTAGTGCCCTGGTTCGCGTCCCGTTTGCGGTCCGACTTTTTTCCTTTCTTTTTTCAAGTTCCCTTCTTTTGTGATAAAATCTATTATATCGAGTCCTTTTTAAGTATTTTTTAAAAATACGAAAATTTAAATTTAAACTAATTGCACTCATGATTTTTTATTCAAATAACCAGTTTAGTGTTTTCTATTATGTTCCAAAAAACACCATTTCCAAAAAAAATACCGAGCAAAGCTCGGTCATTCAGGTACTGATTTAATTAAATGATATTATATAGTTAAAGGCAGCCGAATTAAACGAAGACAATATACGGCGTCCACTAAACAGTCCCGCATTCTTTGAGCCATCCTTGCGGTCAATGTGAGTGTAAATGTTTGAAACAAGTCTAGCAAGTTCATTTGCGTTACCGCTTGCGCACCTAAAATTTATTCAAATGTTTCAAAATATGTGTCCATACTTTGATTACACGTCTGGCGCCAGGGTTAGGCTTATCTCATTTGTCAGCGGTCGGCTGATGACGACTGATGACAGTTTCTATACTATTACTTAAGTTTATTTATTTTTTTATTCTTTATTGTAGTCACCTTGTGTCTTACAATGAGCCGACTTAATACCTTGAGGCATTATCTGTTGGCAGAGTCCTATCACCTAATAAAAGTTACGTCCACTATTGGATAAGCGCAAGGCGGTTCAAGAACGCGCTAACTGTTAATAACATCTTAGGCTATTTGACTGGCATTATTTGCCAACTCAATACGCTGCCTCGGCCATAGGCAGATTGGTGAGCTAAAAAGTGAATGATGTGGCCCATTATACACTTTAATACGGTGCTCAAAACTAAAATGAAGATACAAAGTCACTCTTGACGACTAGGATTCTGGCCGTATGAGGACTCTCAAGGTCGCTCAGCGAGCTATGGAGAGGACTATGCTCGACGTTTCTCTGCGTGATAAACTTAGAAACGAGTATACAACCAGAATTACCGATATAGCCCAACGGATTAGTAAGCTGAAGTGGCAATAGGCCGGCCATATAACTCAAAGTTTCGACAACCGATGGGGAAAAAAGATTCTCGAGTGGCAGCCTCGTACCGGTGGGCGTAGTGTAGGGCAACCCTCCACTAGATGAAGTGACGACCTGGATTCAGGTGGCTCAGGACCGTGCTTTGTGGCATTCCTTGAGGGAGGCCTTTGTTCAGCAATGGGCTTGTGAAGGGCTGTAATGATGATGATAATGAAGTAAAAAGGTTCTTCGATTTTAACTCTCACTGTACGAAACCGCAGCTGCAGCATTACGCTGCTAACTTACGTCGATATTCTGTGCGAGCGGGTTCCTTCTCCGCTTGAGCTGACCCATCCTTGGTGAAACCATAATACCTATAGCACGGCTCTACCACGTACATATGGTGCTATATCTATGGTGCACTATTCTTATTACCTTGTTTAACTTAGAAGTAACGAGTTATAAAATGGCTTTTCGACGCCTAAGTGATAAATAAAATTATATATTCTCCTTCGACGTTCCGATTTGAACAAAAAGCCGTATTTTAAAAAACACTTCCATTGTTTCCATGCACTTTGCCCTTGTTGTAAGAATAAACACCTCATTATTCAAGTAACTACACATTTTAACCTATATTTCAAACAAGGATAAAAATCGCATAAACCACTCAATGAGGTAATATTCTGAATAAGCAACAAGGGCGCTACCACACGCTACTGCGAAGGCGGCCATGACATATCTGTGAAAATAATTCTGACTCACTTTTAAGTTTTAACCGTAAAAGACCACACACGTCCAATGACTGGGAAACTCATAACGAATATCTGGAAGTGAAATCTACACGCTCCGGCTCCGCACGGGTGGTTTCTGGATTTCGACAACAGCGCCACCTACTGGGTCCAAACGTAAATCTAAACCGTCTGGAGACCCGTTCTAATACACTCAAAAAATTTCATCAAATTCGGTCGATTTGAGTTTTATCGAAACTAACAGACATCAACTGGTTTTTATATATAGAGATAAGACAACTTTTAGTACATAATTGCAGCCATGTGCATAACATTTACAACACAAAGAGCGTATCTGTCGTGGATGCTTGAGTCACTGCGCCGCTGACCGCATCGAATGATGAGATCGCAGAAGTTTCTCTATATTGGGACCATTATTCATCAGTTGTGGCGTAAGTTAAATGAAATATTAAAATAAACAAATCGATGAGTAAGAATTTACAAATAGATTTTTTAACGATTATAACGATTATAGAAATAGTTATGTTAAATGTATTTTCATACGCTTCCGAGAAATCGGTAAGCATACATAAACAAAACATACGCGTGGAATGTAGAACCTTTTTATTGCAGTTAATATTTATAAAATTCAGTATTCTACACGAGCAATTCTTATAAAGTATATAGGCGTGAGGAAAGTAATTTTGCATATATCGCCGTGGGAAAGCTCTTGGTAGGCAAATAAAATATCTATGTTTAAATAAGCGTATGAATCATAAAAAAACTCCGTTGTGAGCGACAGAATTTATAGGGCCTGTGATTTTCGAGATCATTTAGTCACGGCAATTTTATAATAACATTAGCATTATTGAATTTGAAAAATTAACTCCGATTATGCAACTATACTCCACAAGCTCGAAGTCGCTCAGCCAGCAATGGAAAGAGTTTTTTTTTATGCTCAGAGTTTCTCCGACGGATAAAATTCGTATTGAAGAAATCCACCGGAGAACCCAAATTACTGACACAGCCTTCCGTGTTTGTATATTAAAGTCGCATTGGACTGGTCATGCCCTTCGCAGAAGTGACAACCGGTGGAATGTTATGGAGTGGTAACGACGTCTAGGCAAACGTAGTGTGGGACGCCCCCTAACCAAATGGAGCGAAGATCCAAACAAGGTGGCTGATAGAAACTAGACGCGTGTAACAGAAGTCCTGGCTAAGTGCTAAGTCCTGCAGTGAACTGCCGCAGGCTGATGATGATGCAATTATATAAAAATAATTTAAGACATATTTGCCTAGGTAATTTTAACATTTCTTTTTAAAGTAAGGGTGACAAACGAGCACATAATTCTTGATAGCAAGCAAATACTGTACTCCATAGACACCTACGCCTAGTTTCAATTAAGAGTTAAAATGTAGATATGGTTCAGGACTAAGATGGAACGCCTCTTTATCAGAAAAAGTCTGCAGTTTTCTACACTGAACGAAATATACTTTTTTAATGTTTAGGGGTGACAAGCGAGCACACAGTCTACCTAATGGTAAGTGGATGCTGTTGCCCATAGATATCTACATGTACCCTCAATTAAGAATCAGAATGCAGATACGTTATGACCCTTCAGGACTAAGAAGAAATGCCTCGTTTCCGTTGCAACGGGCACACGCACACACAGCAGCACTAAACTTCTAATTTACGCCGGTATTCAGTGACAGCGTGGTCCAATTCAGGTCGAGCCGACCCATTCGTGCTACAACCATAACACAGATGTAGTGTGGCTCTACCACATATGACTCTACCATATAAAATGCTAAAACTGCCAGCTAAATACTACTAACTACCACCATAAAATAGGGAGAGCGTGATCCTTTTCTGTCGAGCCGAAACACTCATACTGCAACCATAATACAACAGCATGCTCTACAACATAAAAAAAAACGTATGCCCGAACCTAAGTTGACTTAAGTTTTATATTGTGTCAAGTAATTTGCATGGAACCTTTGGACAGATCCAAATTTTGGAAGTAAGCGTTATGATGTAATATTATTTTGGTTTGTTGTGCATTTTTTTCGACCGCTATGAAGTAAGCGAGATATGAGTAATCTAACTATTCACGTTTTTGAAGTGCAGTTTATCCGCAGGAAGTAATTTAAAATTATGGCGTCACTACTTACAGCTGCTATTTTTACTGGCTTTATATTAGCTTGAGCCGTATTTATCTATGTATGAATATAATTGACTTTTTATAATTTGGTTTTCACCCACTTCCACTAGTCTGAATAATTTGAATCGATCAGAACACAACAGTTTCATTACTATGACGTAGTGTTTTCACTATCAATTCAGCCCATATCACTATCTATGCGTGTTGTAAGTTTTTTTTAAACTCTGATATTACTTTTAAGCAGCCTTTTTTCACGCCTTCATCTGCGTTAAGAAAAAAACCTGTAAATCTACATATAGAAAAATTAAAGAAACAAACAATATAAATAAGACCCTGCAGGCCATCCCTGGAATTTCCCGTGAATTTCAAAGGCAATGCGCTCCAAATTTCACCAAATTATGTTGCGAAATCTCGAAGCTATGTTAATAAAAATGTTTTTTCGAATTCTTTCTCCTTCGATATCTCACGAACGAATGAACAGATTTTTATTTTCCAAACGGCATTCAACGTCATTTTCTAAGGTTATGAGCTGATTAGTTTTTGAAATCGATCGGTAAAACCATATAAAAGTTATAATTTTTGAAAATTTTCAATTTTCTTAGCGGGAAGTTAAAAATTTTACTAATACTATCTACTATACTACTACAAGGAACTTAAAAATGAAATTCGTAAAGAAGCATCATTTTGGAAAACGGTTCTTCAAAGGTTATTCGATATCATACTTACCCTAGCAAAGAGTTCTTTGGTTTTGAGAGGACATCGAGAAGACCTAAGTCAAGAAGGGTACCATGAAAATTTTCTGTCCTTTATAGAGCTTGTCACCCGATATGATCACATTTTGCGGCAAGTTTTGGGTATGCTGAAAGGTAATAATTATTACTTCTAAGTTTTTCATCATTTTATGTTGTTTATTTTATTAAATGTTTAATATCAGGATTTTTTGAAATTGTGTTTTTTTATGTTTTTAGGATCTACAAGATATCTGAACGTAAAATTGTGCCACTTATAATTTAAATTTGGTGATAAATGATGACCTTAGAAGTTGTGTGGAAACACAGATTTTTTTCGCAACTTTGCAAGATTTGTATAACTTTTTCAGAAACACCATCAAACGTTGTGATCTACTGTCAAAATTCACTGGCGAATCGGACACCACTCTAAAAAAACTAAATCCGACTAGATGGATGGATTGCTTCGGTGGCCAGTAGGGTCAATATGATATCTGCAACAAAAATTCGTTTTTTTTTTATTTAATCAAAGCATTATCAGAAATAGTTCCAAAGAGTCCTAATAAAGATGAGCATAGTGAAGCAGAGAGTATTAAAATAAAAGGTAAGTTTCGAGTCCGTTTTGCTTTGTTTTTTAGCACGAGTAATGGGGATGTTCCTGTATTGGTATCGGTGTTTACATACTCGTCATTATTCAGTTGGCCAATGTACCGTGACCTATCATTTTAATTTATTTAGTCAATCCACCTTATAATTAAAAACATGGAAGTATAAACTTTGTTCAACTGAAATTAAAAATTTCACAAGAGCGAAACTAATTTTATACAAGGTGCCCCAGCGCTAAGTGACAGCCGGGAGTCTTTTGATTATTTGGAAAATCAACAAATACCATCAAAGTCAAAGTACAGTGAACTGTTATCAAAATTTACAAGCCTTGTATTACAAGCGATTTTCCTGTAAAAAATGTAATTATTACAAATATGTGTTTATCAAATCTACACGTGCAAATTACAAGTGTTATTATTTATTTCACAAGTATATTTTTACACTTGTATTCGTGATTTTGTTCATCAAAAATCCTTTGTAAGTTACAATTTGTAAAAAAGTGTCATAAGTAGTACTGTAATATTTTTTAAAATTGATTGTCCTTTTTTAAAACGTGATCAGGTGACTCAATGGTGAAACAATGATGAAATTATTAGAATAACGGAACCAAGAACATACATGTTACAAGAATTGACTACGTTCATATGGAGGCGACCTGTGAATTTAATGAAAGGTTTCGACTTATAGCTAAAAAATTGGAACAATTAATTAACATTTTGGGTAGCCATTTAGAAATAAGTACAAACAGAACCACATTGGTTGGGAACGGGAGCTCAATACCATGCTGTTTGTGACATACATGGTGTAACAAAAGGCAGTGTGGAAACATTGCCTTTTGTTGCATGCTTTTGTTACATGCAGTTCACAGTGTTATAGCAGCCACCAATACCGTAATGTTTGAAAACTACTTTCAATGGCCGAATATTATGCAGGAGGTAGTGCAGGAGTTTTATATGTTGAAAAGAATGCCATTAATTTGTGGCTGTCTAGATGGTACCTTCAAAAATTGATGCCCCACAGTAACATGAAGAAGTATTCGTAGATCGACACGAAAATCATTCCCTGAACTGTTTGGGTGTGTGCGGTCCTGACAAAGTTTTACTATTCCTATGCTAATTGGCCCGGAAGCACCCATGACAAAGAAGTTTTAAGAAACAGTTATATGAGCAATTTGAAAACGGCTGGAGACCCATTGCACAAGGGGTTCTCCTTGGCGACTGCGTACCCTCTGAAGGAATAGCTTATTACTCCTATAGTAATAGATGACAATGCTGAAGCACATATCAGATTTCTTAATGCTTATAAATCGACTCGGCGAGTTATTGAAAATGCTATTGAAATTCTGAAGGGAAAGTTTCCATGTTTGAATTATTTAGGAGTTCAACCTAGAATTGCTTGGCTCCGTCAAATTGGAGGTAGGTACATATTTCGTCTTGTTAACAATGGGATGTCTTGTAGCAAAAGGGGCAGGTCTTCGCACAAAAACTTAACATGACCTCTTGCGCAAGCCGTCTTCGCAGTTCGAATGGTATACATGTTAAAGGAGAATTCGTGCTGGAAAGAAGTTTCTCTGACAGCAAAAGGATTTTCGTCTTTCCAAACAATTACGGTGATTGTTTATTGCGACTCTGGTAAATGTGGCGTCATCCGTCCATAAAATTTCCCTTAAGAAATTATAATTTAGTCTGTGCTTTCGAAAAATCCACGTACAAAAAACCAACCTTGGTGTACTGTCTTCTTCTCCGGAATTTTGAGCACGTCGAAAATGGTAATGCTGAAGTCCTTACATTTTCAGTACGTGCCACACTCATTTTCTTTATACCCAGCTGATTTGCAATCGACGAGTGCTTATCATCGGGTCAGCTGTTACTAACCTTAGCACTTCTTCATCAACGTCGTCATGAACAGCTTGACTACGTGGTACAGTTTCATTTCTTCTCCGACGTAAACCTATTTCATTAAATTGTCGATGAATGGTAATAAACGAGCGATATCCAAGGACGATCCTGTTAGGAAATCGTTGTCTGTACTCGGCAACGGCAGCTCGCGTGTTCCCATTATCATAGACATAGTGCATGTCAGCAACATGCGATGATTCCAAATCGCAGAGTTTAGGCATTTTGAAAACAAAACCATAAATTAACACGAGTCCTTAAAAACTTTCAAGAACATGAAATACGTATCGTCACACAACACAATGAATGGGTGACTAAACTAAAAACCAGTCTAAGCTTAGGCTTAAGAGTAGGGGTGCGCGCTGCACTATAAAAACGAGTCGATAAGGGATTTGCGTAGGTAAAAAAATTACCTGCTCTATCCCCTATTTTGTTTTGTGTAGTTTGGCACATGTTTGAGATAACTACAAACATTATGAGATTTTGTAGGTAATATCATGTAATTTAATAATAATTAATAAAGTAATAGTAGTATACGAGGGTATTCGTATCGTCAACACGTGAGTTTTGGTGTGCGCCTATTTATATTTATTATAAATTTAACACTGTGTGTTAAGTGTTATAAACGAATTAAAATTTACTATGCCTCGGCCTTGATAGACATGAAACGGTGATGCGAAATAAAGTTCTATTGTTTCATGGCATTGCCGAAGAGCAAAATGAAAACCTCCGTGAAGTTATTTTAAATATAATATCTAAACAATTAAAGCTGACAGATATAGAAAAGGATTGTGTTAAAGTTTGGCATCGGCTTGGATCATCTCAAAATAAGACATGACCAGTTTTAATTCAGTTTCTTGATACTGAACAGAGGCGGTTTGTTTGGGATAACAAAGCCAATTTAAAAGGCTCCGGTTTCACCATCTCAGAGTT
Source organism: Parnassius honrathi (assembly GCA_018247895.1). NCBI lineage: Eukaryota > Metazoa > Arthropoda > Insecta > Lepidoptera > Papilionidae > Parnassius > Parnassius honrathi. The sequence continues at coordinate 12,202 of DWHP01002756.1, forward strand.
TTTAACGAAAACCAGGCATCACATATTTACTACAGCACGTAAGCACTTTGGAATTAAGCGCCGCTGGTCTTCTGAAGGAAAAATTGTTATAATCCTCCCCGACAAAAAATTGAAACGTTGGCTGAATTGGAACTACTTATCGTTAAAATATTCTTCTAGCGCCGCTAGTAACGATAACGCATCACAGTCTGCTATCAGAACATCACTAACTGTTAACTGATAGCTTTCCAGCCAGTTTGTATCAACATTTGTATCAGTGTCAGAAGATGAAGTAAAGCGATCAGTGCTATCTACATCTTCTACTACAACGGGAAACTACAAAATTTCTTGCACAATGATGACTATGATTTTACCTTGTATTCTCCCGGTTCTTACTCACATATTTAATTTTTCATTATCTTTCTCCTGCTATCCACACTCGTGGAAGTTAGCATAAATTATTCCAATAGCCTTAAGGTTGCTAACCCTACATTACCTTCCGAATTTCGACTCACATCTATATTACCATTCCTCTCTAAAGTACTTGAACATATTGTTCACAATCAATTGTCTTCTCTCTCTGCGTCTTCTATCTTAATTCCAACAATTTTTTAAGTATATTTCAATCTGGATTCCAGCCCGGTCATAGTACAACAACTGCTCTTCTTCGGGTAACTGATGATATCCGTCGAGCCATACATCAAACACAATTAACAGTACTCGTTTTATTAGATTTCAACAGTGCCTTTAATTCTGTTGACTTTGTTATCCTCTTAAAAATTCTCCAGTCTATTAATGTTTCACCATCGGCCATTCTCTGGTTTGGTTCCTATCTTCGGGGACGCTCACAATGTATCCGCTCCAATAACACTTATTCCAACTGGTGTAATCTTATAACGGGTGTACCCCAGGGTAGCGTCTTGTCTCCTTTACTCTTCACCGTTTTTATCAATTCTATAACAAAAATAATATCCTCCAACCTCCATCTTTATGCAGACGATTTACAGCTTTGTGGCATCTGAAGCTAAATTGGTGATAGAAGCACTGAATGATGACTTAGAGAGAATTAGTCGTTGGTCCAATCTTAAATAGTAAGTAGTAGATATACTAGTAGCATAATTGATAAATGCACCCTGCCAGATGTGATTATCAATGGTACATCAATTGCGTATACCGAATCTGTGAAGAACTTGGGCTTAATTATTTTTGTTTTTTTTTTTTTTTTTTTTTAAGGGTGACAAGCGAGCAAGATAGCCAGTATTATGTAAAAAAAAAGCCAAATGACGGGCCTGTCTAGAACTATATTTTTTCTCTACTCTATTTTTAATATAAGTGCAGGTGTATATATCTCCTTAAAATGATTTTTTTGTAGGATAAGGGTGACAAACGAGCACACTGTCCAACTGATTATAAGTGGTTGCTGTGGCCCATAGACATCTACATCTATTCTCCTTTGCGAATCAAAATGCAGATGCGTTGTCAGCCTTGAGGACTCAGATGGAATGCCGCTTTTCCAGTAAAAAGGGTCTCCGGTTCTCTTCACTCACCATACGAAACACAGCAGCATTAAGCTGCTATTCGACGCTGGTATACTATGAGAGCGTGGTCCTTCCCCGGTCGAGCCGACCTATTCGTGCTACAACTATACAATTAATAAAGCTGCAGCATGGGTCTATCACGTAGAAAATTTGTTGTCATGGGGTCCTCACATAACAGACTATAGCAAAAAAGTTTATTATGCTTTCCACTTGTTGACACGACTTCAAATTTTTTACCCTTATCAACAAAAGTCTCTCTTAAATAAAATTATTATTTACGGATTTTGTCGCGTTTAATTATTACTTTTAATTTATTATTACTATCCCGACGTTTCGGGTGCTTTACAGCAACCATGGTCACGGGGGGGGGGG
>DWHP01002757.1:0-14090 GCA_018247895.1 Parnassius honrathi
GCTGCTGCCCATCTCCTGCCTGTCTCCCTCTGTCGCCTCTTATGACACCCACGGGAAGATATGGGGTAGTGGATATTCTCAACCGCCACTACACGGCAAACTATTAAGAGTAACTTAAGGTACTTTTATTTTGGAAAATAAAATTAGGAATTAGGGTTTCGCGAAAAAAATTAAAACCCATGAAATCCAAACGCAATCATTTCAACGCGAACAAAGTCGCGGGGAACAGCTCCATATATTTATTATGTAAACGCTAACTTACTACGCTAACTTGAAATGATTATAGCGATAGATGCTATGTGATTTTACTGTCATAAAACTGGAGTTGGTAAATTCTCCTACGACGCTTGAATTTTGTAGATTTTTTTTTTTGTAGAGAGAGATTGAATTTTGTTGCTGTTTTAATTTCATATTACTAAGTTCTAGATTTAATGACTTTAATTATTACATTACACGAAGATTACTCAATATATAAAAGGCTTTAAAACCAGTACAGCGTACAAAAAACCGTAGGACAAATGGCCTTAAGAACATAATATACAATAAATATTATTGAAGACCAATAAGAACCTTGTTGTAGGGATAGGGCGGTCGGTGATGGACACGGCCGTTCTGCGGAGCGTGTACCGGTTTTTTGAACTCGCTCTCCCGTCGCGACGTGTGACCTGGGGAAAAATAGCATTTGATAAATATTTCGTTCATGACAAAATATAATATCCAAATAAATAAAACTTTTATTTGTTCTGTCAGATAGGCCAGGCGCTATAAGAAACTGTCAACTATAGAACCTTATTTATTCTCCACTCGTTCTCACATTAAGTAGGTAGGTATCCTCTGTTTCGTTAATGCGTCAAGAATAAAAACTAACTTGAATAAATTTAGAGATTAGAAAGGTATATATAACGAAGATATATAAATAAAATCCTTATCTTAACACTAGGATTTTCTTCTGTATGAGGTAGTTTACATACAAAAATTGCATAAGGGTGACCATCAAAACCCGGAACATTTTTTTGTAGGCCATACAAATATTTGTTTAATACGGGATTCGAACCAGTAATACCCGTCTGTTATATCCACGATAATGTTATACCATATATAATGAGGCAAGCTGAGATTTTATAGATTAATAAGATTGAGATCGTCCAAGTTGCGGGCGGGCCAAGTCGCAAGATCATAAGGCACTTTAAGTCTCGTATAACTGTGCAGGGTGGTTTCGCCCGACCCCCTCCCCCCCTCCCACCTCCCCTATCCCTCGGGACGCTCGTGAGGGGAACTTGGGGTAGGTGTTTAGCTGGTTTATGGAGATTGCGGACAGGACAAAGGAGTCGGGACCTACCTACGATGTGACTAGATTGCGGCTGATCCGTATACACACTTCTGTTTTTAATAGCTTTTATAACGTTCAATGGTTACAGAATATTTGAAATACATAACCAACCATATACATAAAGTCTTCCTGGATATATGCCATAAATGTATTATGTTTGTTGCTAATGTATTACCATAAAAATCATCCTTAGCCTTGTTAAGACTGGAACAAAGAATTGATGTAAAAAAAATATTCATCGCATTGTCTATGCATTACCGTAATAAAAGACCTAACAAGTAATACCATTCAATTCTTAAATAAGTTGCATTAAGTACGGTACAACGGGAACCAAATTGCATGACCCTCGATTACGAATGCGTAGATTAGTACCGATAGGCAATAAGTCGGTTAGTTAGTAGTAGTCGATTAGTAAGTTCACAATTTTTTTTTTACCAAGACTGCGTCTTATTTAATATATTTGCTATTAAAAGAACGTTTTAAATTGCTCAGTTCTATGCATAATTTTTCCCTAACTTCCAAGGAAAATCTACCTCAAATTTCCTGTGCGCTCCTTTACATTTTATGATAAATCATTGTCTGTCCTTGGAGTTAGACTTTGCAACCCCTTGCTCCCATTCTAATAAAAGTGCTCAATACTTACATGTGTTCAAGAAATAGCAAACATTATTATTTTTCTACGACATTATACCGATAATATCCCGGACATCAGTCTGAGCGAGATTAAAAACGGCAAGGTCCCGGAGGCGTGGAGCAGAAGTTCAGCGGTCTTGTTCTTCAAGAAAGGCGACAACGCTCTCTTGAAGAACTACAGATAGATTTCCCTTCTGAGCCGCGTGTCTACGTGCTGTCTTCGAGAGTCATTACGAATCGTTTCGCACGCAGACTCGACGATTTCTAGCCTTCCCAACAAGCCGTATTCCGAAAAGGCTTCAGTACCATAGATCACATACATACCCTGCAGCAGATTGTACAGAAGAGGTTTTAGAGGATAATATTATTTCTTTGAAATACAAGCACAAACACTGTAATAGGAATGCAATGACAATTGAAAGAAAATGAAACGAGACCCGCGTAATTTGGTCAAACCGCACCGGATCGGGCGCTGCTTTCGTGTCGCGGTGTGACGTCATGTGAGCACGCGTAATCTTTGAAGTTCAAAAAAGGGCTTAAAGTTCCCATCGTTATAACTTCGGAAATACTGCATGTATTGAAGTGAAATAAAACCAATGTAATGTACATGATCTTTGCTACGATTGTAATGGTATTTGATAGTAATCTTCGAAGTTCAAAAAAGGGCTTAAACTTCCCGTCGTTATAACTTCGGAAATACTGCATGTATTGTAGTAAAATAAAAACCAATGTAATGTACATGATCTTTGCTACGATTGTAATGGTATTTGATAGTAATATCTGCCACATTGCCTTGCGTATGTGGACAGCCTATGATACCGTCGAAATTTGGGTGGTGTAACAGTCCCTTCAGCGATGCCAAGTTGATTGTCGGTATGTACATCGAAGTGCTGAAGCGTTTGTACAATAGGGCTACGATGGTTATCCGAGTACAGAACCAGAGTACGAAACCTATCCAACTGCAGAGAGGTGTTAACAGGGTGGTGAGTGAGAGATGTTATTCCCGAAACTTTTCACCGCTGCATTTGAATATGTTTTCAAGCTACTGAACTGGAAAGGATACGGTAGCGAGTACATTATTCACCTTCGATTTGCTGACGATTTGGTCCTTATGGCAGAATCGCTGGAGGACCTAAACACTATGCTCAATGACCTCAACAGTGTCTCCCAACGGATAGATCTTAAGATGAACATGGACAAAACAAAGATCATGTGTAATGTCCATGTGACACCTAGCCGGTAGTTGTTAGGAAAACTAAGCTTGAAGTTGTTGACAAATAGTCCGACTAGGTAAGTCCAACTTCGACCGAATGATCAATCGACGGATTCAACTCGGCTGGGCAGCGTTCGGGAAATTACGACACATTTTCAAATCAAGTATACCTAAAAACCTGAAAACTAGATTGCACAACCAGTGTATGTTGCCAATGATGACGTACGGAGACGTGGTCCTTCACTGCTGGCCGTATGAGGGCGCTCAAGGTTGCTCAGTAAGCTATGCAGAGGACTATGCTTGTAGTTTCTCTGCGTGGTAAACAGTAATGAGGATATCCGCAGCAGAATTAGAGTAGCCGACATTGCCCAACGGATTAGTAAGCTGAAGTGGCAATGGGTCAGCCATATAGCTCCAAGAACCGAGAACCGAAGGAGAAAAAAGGTTCTAGAGTGGCAGCTTTGTACCGGCAGGCGTAGTGTAGGGCGACTCCCTATTAGATGGAGTGACGACCTGGTAGGACATGCAGGAAGTCGATGGATGCACGTGACTCAGGACCGTGCTTTGTGGCATTCCTTGGAGGAGGCCTATGTTCAGCAGTGGACTTATGAAGGGCTGTAATGATGATGATGATGATGATGATTAATATTCTTTCTAAGCCCTGTCTCTTCCTCCTTTTATTTATATCAGTGATTTACATAAAATATGTTGTCTTTATAGTGCGTAAGTTGGTATCCTTTCCTATTTTAGTGCACCCTACCCGTTAATCTTTCTCTTATTTTTGTATAAATACCTAATTCTTTTTCTGAGTTGTCTGTAAGAATGTTGCTATGTAGCAATAAGTCATTTGTTTATTTTTGTTTTTATTTTCATTTTTTGGTGTACAAATAAAGTGTATTGTATTGGGTATATAATATAACAAACAAAAAATGATTACAAAATGATTTAAAGTTAAGAAAAACACAGTTTAAATAGGTCCCACTGCTGGGTTAAGGTCTCTTCTCACATCTGAAAGGGTTAAGAAGAAATTAGTCCGCCGCGTCACTCCAGTTCGTGTAGACTTCGCATGTCCTTTAAATGTTTTATTCCTTAGACATGCGAATTTCCGGCTGATGTTTTTTCTTTTATGAGCTGAGCAAATGCTAAACCAGTAACTGAAAATTGATATTAACGACTGTAATAGTACGTACTTTGAAACTTTGACGCTTAGCCCCTTAGCAAGCTCTACCAGTACATTAATATCGCAATATTTAGTGATTTCTTATAATTACGCGAACACTACACATTGAATATAACTACTTTTACAGATTTTTGTCACGTTTAATTTAGTTGATTTTATGTTTTCCGTGACCATAGGCGCTGGAGAGAACTCAAAACGTCAACTAAATTGATCGCGAAAAATCAGTAAAAGTAGTGTTCTTCAATTATAATATTTATCATTTATAGCCTCCGCCAAAAACCAGAACGATATCCGTGTATTTTCAAATTTGTAAAAGGTCTATGATAGAGTAGACATGGTTGGTTTATGGCAAACGCTGATTGCGTTTGGATTGAGCAATGAGCTGATGATACAGGCAATGAATTCTCTTTATACATACTCTAATGCTTGATGCTTGTGTTGGGTTCAACGGGCCAGAGACTAGTTTGGCATCCATAAAGGTGTCAAACAGGGTTTTGTACCTTCCCCGTGACTGTTCAATCTGTTAATTATGGACACTTTGGAAACTTTGAAATTCGAAGAATGTGAGTTGTGAACAGGTGCCATTTTTTATAGAATAAGGGTGCCAAACGAGCACACAGTCCACCTGATGGTAAGTGGATACTGTGACCCGTAGACATCTACATTTATCCTCGATTAAGAATCAAAATGCAGATGCGTTGTCACCCCTGAGGACTGAGATGGAATGCCTCGTTTCCAGTAAAAAGGGTCTTCGGTACTCTACACTCACCATACGAAACATAGCAATATTAAGCTGCTATTTTATGCCGGTATTCTGTGAGAGCGTGGTTCTTCCCCGGTCGAGCCGACTCATTCGTGCTACATGATACATATTATAGCTGCAGCATGGCTCTACCACGTTTACTTAGACGTCAAATATCTTTTGTACACAGACGATGATCGTCGTAAGCAGGCGAAATTCAATTTATGGTTACTATAATGCACATAAGTTTAAAAGAAAGGGGAATGACAGAGAATGCAATTGAGACGAAAGTAATGAGCTTTGAATGAGAAGAAAGTAAAATGTCATGTGAAATAAGAATAAAAAGGGAGTTGGTTGGGAAAGTGGATGAGCTTTGGTATTAAGAATGACTATTTAACAGGGATGGTAGACATATCAAGAATATAGAACGCTGAAAATACAGAACACACACACGTGACTGAGGTTCATGACTTTATCGGACAGAATGGGTTAAAAAAGACATGTTTGGTGATTCATAGTTCTGTGTTAGTCTCTAACTGAACATATTGTGTGCATTTAATGAATTAAGAAGTATGTTAATATTGACTCTTAAACGATAGGAATAGGAATTATGTGACAAAGATGTGGTTTTGATAGGTAAATGTTATGATGAGGAAAGAGTGACAAAGCAAATTTATGCCCCAGAAGTAAATGGCAGAGTCGGCAAGGAACGCCCTAGACCTAGACGAAAGTTTAACGAAAAGATTGGCATACAAAAGTGCGCTCAAAATACAAAAATATCAAAATATTAAAGATTGACTAAGTTAAGGATAACTTTAACCTCTCAAACCCCTAGCGGCCTCGTAAGAACGCTGCCATATCCCGTCAAATCCCTAGCGGTCTCATGAGGCCGCACCCACCCACAGCACTTTAACCTATAAAAATTTATATATAGAGACTACTTTTCTAGGAACATGCTTAGCATTATTGAATCAATATGAAATTATCTATCCTTTAGTTCAAAAAAAAAAAAACAGTTATCTAACGGATGTTTATTTACAATCTACGTTCATTTCGTAGGCCATTTTTGTGGGAAAGTTATTGTGTTGATTTTTGGATTTTATAGTATTTTATTAGTGTTTTAGTGTATATATAGTGTTTTGTTATATGGTTTGACACAACTGTCGAAGATCATGTACCTGGCCTGTTGGACCTTCTGATGACCTCTCATCCGGACGGATATCAGGTCTCCGTCGAAACCGCTCTTGACTCCTCAGACCACTGTCTGATTCAGAGTACGATGCCACTCACGCTACCACCGCAGTTTCGTTCTGCAGGTTGCCGTCGTGTTTGGCATTATAGGTCAGCCGATTGGACGGGATGTGAACTTTTTACGCATCCTACTCTTGGAAGCGGGTTTGATTTTCACCAGACGATGCCAGCATTGTTACTAATTCTGTCGCTGATGTGGTGCAACAGGGAATGGAACTTTTTATTTGGAGCCATAGTTTGGTCGCTACTGCAAAATTTTATTACGTCATAAGCAAAAAGCTACCAGACCTGGGATCGCACATCGACATATCGGGATGCAAATACCAACGCTCGTAAAAAAAGTGTAATTCTGCCTCCAGGTCCTTCGAAAGTGTCATTGTCACGGCAAAGTTAAAGAACGTCAGAAGATATAGCGAGAAACTAGTTCACCTTCTTTGGGAATCACGTGCATTCTGGTTTCTCACTAAGGCTATCCGAGGGAATTTCTGTCAGCCATCATTCCCATCTCTGCACAGAGAGGACGACTCAGTGATGTAAAGGACAAAGACGATCTGCTGGGCTCTCTCTTTGCGCCCAACTCGACTCTTGACGGGGGAAAAACACATGCTCCATACGGGATATGCTGTTTACCCAACGTTCGGTGAGTAAAGCACTCCTCTCTCGGGACGTTAACAAGTCGAGTAGGCCTTATGGCGTCCCTTCTAATAGGCTGAAGACGTGTGTTGCGGAGTTAGCACCAGTTTTAACGCTCTTTTCAGATAATTCTATTCCCTAGGCGTAGTCCCCAAATCAAGGAAGACAGCGTTCCTGCACACGATCCCTAAAAAACGTAACCGCTCTGATCCGTCCAACTATAGGGCTATCGCCATTACCTCCTTTTTATATATGATAAAAGAATCCATTATTAACAGAGAGCTCATGCGATACCTTGAGGATCACCAGCTGAGTAGTGACCGCCAGCACGGTTTCCTTCGCCGTAACTCGGCTGATGATCTTCTGGGTTACCTAACTCGTAAATGGGTGGAGGCAGTAGAGTCCAAGGGGGAGGCGTTGGCCGTTAGTTTAGGCATATCGAAGGCCGATCGGGTTTGATACAAAGCGCTTTCTACGAAGCTTCCTTCCTATGGTCTTCTCGAGAAATTGTGCAGTTGAAACACAAGTTGTCTTTGCTGATCGGAGCATCAAGGTAGTAGATGGTGCATGCACGATTACAAACCCATTAACGCTGGTGTTCCACAAGGCTGCGTGCTATCACCAACGCTATTTCTTCTGCATATCAATGACATGTTGCAAACCGGTAAACATTTATTGCTATGCAGACGATAGCACTGGTGATGCTTTATTCACCGATCGTGCCAATATTTCGCGGGAAAACGTCGCCGAGTACCAGGATACACATGTGTCTGAAGTCGAGATTCCGTTGAACAAAATCTCAGACAGGGGTCGAATAAATCCAGTCCAGTTAAATCACCAGGAGACACAAGTTTGCGCGTTTACCGCTAAAAAGAACCCCTTCGTCGAATCTCCTCAATTTCAAGGCACTCTCCCTGTTGCTTCAGCCAGTATCGGAATCCTCAGCGTCGACATATCGAGTGACGTGCAGTTTTATGGTCACATGTAAGAGAAGGCCGAGTTGGCCACTAAAAGGCGTAGGACATTTCATGCTGGCTCACTGTCTGCAACTTTACAAGGTACAGGTTTGGCCGCACTTGGAATACTGTTCCCATCTCTGGGGTGGGGCTTCCCAGTGTCAGCTCCTTCCATTTGATCGCATCCAGCGCAGAGCAGTTCGAATTGTCGGCGACCGAGCTCTTTTCGATCGGCTTGACTCACTGACACTGTGAATAGATGTTGCATCTCTTTGCGTATTTCATCGCGTCTATCACGGGAAGTGCTTTAAGGAGTTGTTCGTACTATTTATAGCCACAAAATTTCACCATCGCACATCGCGACAATACTCGTGATACCATCCATACCATCTGGATGACTGGCGACTGAAATCAACTACCACTACAGATTTTTTCGGGCCAATATGACTTAAGGGAAAAAAACCTTTTCCTTTTTGAAAGGCCGGAAAAGCATCTGCAATTCCTCTGGTGTTTAAATTGTTCATGGGCGACTGTAATCTAGGTGATTACAGTCGCCACCAGGTGAGCCGTATGCTCGTTTGCCCCCTCTCCTATAAAAACATATATTTTCAAAGGTATTTTTCCTACGAAAATTAGTAGTTTGATAACTAATTCTTTTTCAGATGCAAAAAGTGTAAATAATAAAATAAAAGCAAGTACGGTATGAGAAAAAGTATAACTTAAGAGTGAGTAATAAAAATCTTTAATGTGGTAGAGCCATGTTGCAATTGTTGTTCTGCGGTACTGGCCATTAAAAACAAAATATTTTGTTTGGTAGAATTCAAAATTACTTTATTTATAAAAACATTGAATTATTTTTCATAATTAATCACTTGTTTATTAATAAGCGTTACATTTTCATCGCGGTTAAATGTTTTTATTCATCATGGATACGTTATGAATTCAAAATATTATGGAATATGAGTACTGTTTTGACACGCGCAAATAACGCTTTATTATTTCCAGTGTGAGTGAGAGATATATTTGTTGAAATGTGTCATGGGAACAAACGCAAACAACAAAAAACAATAATTTATATTATATTACCAATTTCGGTTAGAGCTACGATTCAAATTCAGGATCCTCGATGTAGTCTCGAGTAATCCGCCCATCAAGCATGGCTACTATGGGAAATCTTCTCTACAACAGGAAAGATCCATGACTTTACGGGATGAGAGCTGATAAAAAAGAAAAACTATTCTATCATATAAATACTAAACAGGATTAAAATCAGAAAATACGTAAACTTTTGGAGTTCGTTAAACTTGCATACAGGATTGCCGTCATTAGTTTTAATGAATTCTGTTGTATATTGTTGTTGAAGGGCGGGACATAACGGAACCAGACCTGGCAAGCGATATTAGCGAGTGCCCGAAGACTCCGCTCGCACCGACTTCATTCTCGCCCGGCGCCGTAACTGATGTAGCGTTACGTGCACAGCGCACGCTCTCCGCCTAGTTGATGGCCTTTGCCAGGGTCAACTCTCGCTGATCTTGCACGAAGAGTTTGGCCCGCTTGTGTCCTGCCGCCACGCCCATGATGAATCTGTCCAACAGGGCTTCCTCCAAGTTCTTAAATTCACAATGTGCCGCCAGTCCTCTAATTCTGGCCGCCCACTGAGTGTGACCTTCACCTGGTCGCTGAGTTGCCGCATAGAAAATTGATTTTTCTGCAAACCCCAACCTTTTTGGTGTGAAGTGATCATCGAGGAGCCTATTGCTCCGTAGCTCAACTCTTCCACCTTGCTGGGTAACGCCAGGTCATTAGCTAACTTGAATGTCGATTTACTTAGCGCACTCAACAATATCGCTCGTCGCTTTATTGTTTTTTTGTCAGTTTTATTGGTTATGTCGTTCGCGATAAACCACTGATTCAATCGCGATTTATAACTGTTCCATTCGTGCGAAAGATGATCGAATGTTGATATAATGCCAAAAGTTACTCTCGTCGACATTTTTATTGTAAATACGCGAGTTCGCTTGTTGCCACGTGTTGTATATTGATATACTTAGGGAGTGACGAGGGCGATAAGTCAATTAGACAAGCTAGTTAATTGCACACTGGTTTAATGAGACAGTGACCGTTCGGTGGGGGACGCAGCCCGCACACCCTTCACACATAGACATACACAACAAATTCAAAAAGTATATCTTTTTTAGCTGACCTAAAATAAGGAGTTTCTCAGTTTGAATTTATGTTTCGCATTTTTTGCATGTTATGTGATATAGTCAAATACGGACTGATTTTAACTATACTTTTTTTCGGCGGTGCCTCCATACAAATTTGGAAATAAATCCACCCCTAAAGGTGGAACAAATGAGATATTTTTAATTTTAATATTTTGAGGACCTTTTTGTTGTTAGTGTTGAGCTTTTAATATCACTTTGTCCACTGAAAAGGGTCAAAAAGGGTCGAGGGATTAATTCTCCTCTACACTAAATCTTAGCACTTTCAGAGACTATTATGTGAAAAGTGTTTTACTACTTTCATTTCTTTTATGTCTGTTTTTACATGTTATTTAAAGTTCAATTATAGGGAAACGTCCTTACTTTCGCCGGTAATCGAAAAACACTTGTTTTGGAAAATGCAATACAAAACGTATTTTCAATAAAATACATCGTGTAAGCCCTCATTATCTTTAACAGTACTCATTGTGAAGGTAAAGAACTTTTATGATGACTACATATCAAAAATCTACTAACGACAGAGAGGTAGGAAGAGGCTCTGGAAATCCATTTGGCACGTTTCTGATATGTAGGATATTACGTTATGCTCGATTGTAACTCATATTCTATAAAAACTTTCGCGGTGAAATCTAAGTAACGACGATAACCTAGCGAGTCATTAGATTGGCCAAAACAATGACGATCAGAGACTTAGAAACATTTATTTTAAAAACTTTATTGCATCTCGTTAAAAACAAGACTGCTCATACTAACATACAGAGTACCTATGCAATGATTTCTCACGAAACGTTGATGTAAAATTGCGTTTTGAATGTTGATGGATGTAGTTAGCTCAGTATATTTCCCATTTAAGATATTAACAAAAAAAGAAGCGGTAGTCCACCTCTTGATAGGTGGATGCTGTAGTTCATAGATACCTACATCCAAAAAAAATCAGTATGTAGATGTGATACCCTTGAGGAATATGAGAGAATACCACGTTACTGGTTAAGAGTATACGGTACTTAACAGTCGGTATATAAAATTACGCTTCTAAATTAAATTAAATTAATTTTAAATTAAATTCGCATCCGTCTCCGGTCTTGCCGACCCATTTGTGCTGAATCCATAATACTATAGCCGCAGTGCTTGCAGCTCTTCCATGTTAACCCTTAAAAAGATAAACTATATTCACACAAAAACTTTCGTTACAACTTTACAATAAAACACTAGAAAATCCAAAAATCCACACAATAATATTCACGCGAAAATGACGTACAACATTTTGTACGTTCATTAACGTAGGTTATAAATAAATATCCATAAGATGACTGTTTTCTAATTGCTCTAGAGGATAGAAAATTTTATATTGATTCTATAATGCCAAACTTCTTCATAGAAAAGTAGTCTCTATATATATAAGTTTTTATAGGTTAAAGTTCTGTGGGTGGGTGCGGTCTCACGAGACCGCTAGGGGATTGAGAGGTAAAAATATGATTTCGATATCTTACATAATGCAGAGGAGCTCCCCTGCAAAGTCTATGCTAATATACAACATGCTATAGCCTACTAAGAACATTTAAATTTATATTCGTAATCCAATATCCTGACCTCAATTTAGTTAACCATTGAAGTAAACAAATTAAAAATATCGTTTATGATAAATAAAGCTTTTAACCCAAATACGAACAAAACTCAATATTATCTTCCATATCACATAAACATCGGGGTTTGTTAGTTAATGACAAAGATACATACGAAATACACAGCTAATATAAACAAGAAACTACACTAATTCTACGAGTCCAAACTACCGCCGAAGTTGCGGGACATCGCAAAATACATGTAATATTTTGCTTTGCATATTATATTGCAATTTATTTAAAAAAAGTAAGAAAATGAACTTTATTTATAGATAGTCATAAAGACAACAGGCTTAAATCAAAACTTGTTAACTCATAATTATGACATTTTTATCATCTCATCGAAAATTAAAATAAAACTCTTTCTAAGAGTAACTTTAATTATTGATTTACGGATATCACTAATTTTCATTGTCCTTTGTCTCTTTTAATACAACCATTTATTTCAAATTTAGTTATGTTAGAATATCTAAGTCAAATAGTTTAAACTAATTTATTACAACTGCTTTTTAACCTATAAAGTTAAAACTATGTATAGAAAAAAACTTTCCGGTTATAAAACACTCATTTGGCAGATATGAATGATGCTGTATTTATGCTTGCTATCTCGTGAAGAAATTTTGACGGTAACTCTTATCATCTTGATGCTATGAGGAACCTTTAAGGGAAAAGCTCTCCGAAATACAAGTTTATCTGCAATTTGAATGCATTCGAATAAAATAGTTTTTACTTACTCATTTTACGTTACATTAGTAAACATTTAAAATTGTTTAACACATGCAGTATTTAATAATTTAATCACTATGTTTCGTCCATTTGATATTTTTTGCCATCAGGTGGACTGTGTGCTCGTTTGTCGCCCTTTACTATAAAAAGTACTAAGTTACAAAAACAGAATATTTCAAAATAAATAAGTTCATTTCATGTTACGACACTCACAGAATTCTTGGTCTATGTTTTTAGTTAAGTGCATTTATTTCAACAGTTTTTATCGTTTATTTATTGAAGTAACCAACTGTATACATCACACTGTTAAGCACAGGCCTCCTTTTATTTTAGAAAAGTTCACTCCACTAGATGGAGTGACGACCTGGTACGACATGCAAAAAATCAATGGATATAGGTAGCTCGGGACCGTGCTTTGTGACGTTCCTTGGGGGAGGCCTAGGTTTAGCAGTGGACTTGTCGAGGGCTGTAGTGATGATGATGATGAATTTATTTTTTGCTTTATACTACGATATAAGAAATTTGACACAAACATAAAATATTCGTGAAAGCATCGCAGTTTATAGCAAATATTAGTCTGCGTGTGATAGTTTTGATAGTATAGTTTCAAACTAATCACTATTTTTTAAGACACTTTCGGTTATATAATTTACTTAAAGGGGTATATACTTATTTTTCTTATTCTAACTATGATATAATTATGATTAGTAACACATTTTATCATTAATAATTAATTCATGCATTTTTCATTTAACATTACATTGGAATAGTATTAAGTTATGAATTTTTTATTACCGGATGGTGTGCTGTTCCTTTGATTAAAAATTGTATATTTTGTATCAATATTAAACCATCATTTCCTTTTTGTTAATATGTACGTAAAACATCATAGCTGTACACGGCCCTCTCCCAGCGTAGGAAGGATTTGCTTTAACCGTCTCGCTTGGTAGGTAGATTGTCACTCGCACTGATAGACGTCTTGCACCCTTAATTGAGCTGTCTGTGGCTGGTCTGAATATTTTATGGTTGACGCAAACGAGATAACTATAACGACCCACAGTCGTTTGTTACTACTTCAGCGGGACGAAAAGTGATGATGATTTTATGACGTACTTTAACGTTACACAAATTCATTTATTTACTAAATATAGCCATTTAACAAGGAAACGCAGCCAGTGTTCTTTGCACTTTTCCGCGAGGTGTACGACTTTTTGTCAAAATTTTATTTTTTATAATTTATTAAAATTGTATTTTCCGACGTTATGGATATAAATTGTAGGTTTTAAACAAAACTTCTTGTTAATATTTAAAAATTAGCCTTACCATAAATAATAGCTTTTATTGCTTCCATCAACAGACAGGGAAAGCTTACGTAAATATTTTTAGCGGCAACAATCAATAATGTTTATTTATAGAAAAAATTATATATTTCGTAAATAGTCATGCAGCATAAAAAAATACATGTGGCACTTGGGGACTGCCGCGGCCAAGCTATTGCAAAGCATTTTTTATCAAATTATGCAATTATAATTATCTATTTATTTTATTTATGCAGTATTTTTTCTTTGATTATAATTAT